>VURO01049596.1:9862-23463 GCA_015108175.1 Pelvicachromis taeniatus | reverse complement strand
ACACAGGGGGACCAAATGGGGGAAAAACACTGCAAGCCTGCACAAGGCAGAATGGTCATCACATGCATAACCTGGTGTATCTAGTATCTTTATTGGTGTTTTGTGATTATTTTTAGTTGATTTTATTTTATTTTGATTTGTTCCATCCATCCATCCATCCATCCATCCATCCATCCCACTGACATAAATCAAGCGCACAGCTTACAGGCAGACTGCTAACTTGTGCATTTGCACATCGAGTTGGCGTGCGTATGAGACGATGTGCGTGCTTACGTTCCAGCATCATAGGTTTAGATTACACTGTGCCTCTTTGATGTGAGAGAACGAATGACACAGATTAAGTTGTCAGGCCAGAAAATGATAGACGCCAGATGAGGCAGAATGACAAATAATGTCCTCTGGGAAGCCCAGGGGCACACTGCCAAAACAATAATGTGTGCATCTGTGAACTCATGGGTGGATTTGTGAGTGTTTGCTTGCAGAAGAGTTATTGCCATATTCTTACATATGTGTAACCTTAATAGAAACAATCCAGAACTGTTCCTTTATACAGAGAAAATTGGAAATTTTGCCTCCCATGTGAAATTTTATGTTTTTGTTTAAAATCTTCCAAATACTTTTTTTAACAGAGAAAGGAATTTTTCAGCACATTCAGCATTCAACATATCAGTTTTCCTTAGAAGCAGAAATCATTTCTGCTTGACACAATAACAGGATAATTTCAGAAAGAATAAACAAACATTACCAAAGCCTGTGTTGTTAGCTTCCTGAAAAACAGACGTTTTATTGAGCCGTAGCATAAAGCAATTTATGTGCAATGATGTGCTTTAACTTTGTGATGCTAAAATCAAGTTTAAACTGGGGATTATCTCCAATTTACACACAGTATAAAAACAGCAAAGGTTTAAGCTGTCATTTGAGAAATAATCATGCCAAAAACAAAAGAAATCACTTTAGACTTGAGAAAAAAAAAAAGAATTGTTGATGCTCACAAAGCAGGAGGTGGATATACAACAGTATCACAGCGTTTCCAAGCGCCAAAAACTGAAGTTAGAAGTATCATCAAGAAATTCACAGAGTTCCACACAGTACAGAACAAGACTGACAAAGGTAGGAAGCAAGGGATTTCAAAAGATTTCATCTATAGCTAGTTTTGAAATGTGTCTAAAGATCCCAAAACAACTGCCAAATACTATTAACTGCTAAGGAAGAAAGCATATTGGAAGCACACCATTTGATCAAATTAAATAAACTGCAGGGGATAGGGATAGGGTCTCTGTGTGGCATGGGTAGGGGGTTAATTGATAAAAAGCACCCATCCATTTATCCTTTTCAGGGTCGCGGGGGGCTCTGGAGCCTATCCCAGCTGTTGGATAGGCTGAGGCGGGGTACAGAAGTATCATCTTCTGTACCCCGCCCCTGCCCCGTCGCCAGTCTGTCACAGGGCTAACACACATAGACAGACACACTCAATCTCACATTCACACCTATGAGCAATATTAGTGCTGCCAATTAACCTATCCCCATAAACTGCATGTCTTTGGACTGTGGGAGGAAACTGTGAGCCAGATACCCAGGGAGAACCCACACAGAAAGACCCCAGCCTGATGGTGGAATTGAACTCAGGACCTTCTTGCTGTGAGGCAACAATACTAACCACCATGCCACCATGATAAAAAAAAAGCAATTATAAGATATTTACTTGTGTCACCAATTTGTATTGCAGCATGTCAACTTATGCATTCACTGTGAAATTTTCCTGGTTGTTGTACAACAGTTCTGTATGTATGTTTTTTGTTTCTTCCTTCTGCTGTTTCATTCTAATAAAAATATCATTAAAAACTTACTGACTTATTAATAGATGAAACTGTATACTGTACACATGCACACATGCAAGTACACATTCTAAATCCTGTCTCTGATTTTTTTTTGAGTATATCTGTTTATGATAGTCAACTAAGAAACTGACTATTTCCTTATGTTTGTCACTCACATAAACACACTGTCACTCTGACACATGAGCATATGCACGAACATATGCATGCAAACACTGACACAGTCACTTGATAACTTTTTACTTTGCCCACCCACACACACAAAGACTGGTTTTCTACAACAATAACACACTACATGTGCTGTGGATTCAATTCACTGCCTTCTCATTCTTCCAGCTCTGATTTACACACCCAGTTTGATAAAACACATGTTTCAAACAGCTTCAGGAAATTCAAAGAAAAATACTTTGGCATGAAAATGCGACATAAATAGTAAACAGCGAAACAAAGAAAGCAGCATAATGAAGCAGGGTACGTGATTAACACTAATTCTAGGAGTTTGGGATAAGTTAGATGAAACAGTTACAAAATGAATGCTTGTGCTTAAATAAACCCAAACGGATTTTTAGCTTTGAGTGGTTTTTACTTTATCTCCCTTCAGAAGTCATGCTTAGAAATGGGGAAAATAAAAAAGTCAAATGCAGCTGCTTCAGGTCCCAGGACATAAGTTGCAGGCTTATGTTGCTTTAAGGCCTTTCTCAACTCATTAAAAGTGTTTTTACTGGCATACCAAGTCCACCTGTGAGTCATCCAACTCATGATGGCAACTTCAATGCATAGCCAAGTGCAAAGGTCGCCGTTAAACAACAGTACCTCATAGGAGCAGGCAATGTCAAAAATGAAATCTGCACGGGTCCGGCATCATGCATGTGTAGCTTGTATCATAAAATGCACAGCCACAAAGCGCTGCCACGTTAATGTGACATTTGCTGCCTTCGTGGTGCTTCTTTTTCATTTATCAACTTACACTTGTGACATTCATTGACCAGTGTGGTGTTATCTTCCAGATCAGATGCCCCTTAAATAAGAAAAAGGGCTTTGAAACAGGGTGCATATGTTTGTTCTCGGTGTAAATTATTCTTACAGTGTTTCCAGGGGTTTGAGCTGCAGAGTCTAAATGTGCAAATATATAATCCCTTACAAGCATTTCTTATCTATGCTTTCAGGACATTTACCGATGCTTCTCTGGGAGTGTATAGCATAGTTTTGTATGTTTCCACTGAAGTGTGCAAATGTGAAAAAAAAAAAAGAAATCACAGTCTAACAGGGGTGTGTGCCCACTTTTGTGGTTGGATTTGTGGTTTCTCCATAAGAAAAGAGGTATGTGGGAATCTGTGCAACCATTAGGCCTTCCTGGATTGCCCGACAATGAGGCAGTGAAGGAGGAATAAGTGGTGTTTGATCCTATCAACCAACATCTGGCCTACAGGAGGAGCTAAAGTTAGCAGCCCATGCTGATGTCATTAGCGTGAAATAGCAAGTATACTGCCAAAGGCACGATGCTCCCAACATGACAGTACTGCCAGTGTAGTAGGGAGGAAGAGGACAGTTTATACCTGCTGGTGGTTATGTAAGTGACTCATCTTCATGTCCTTTAACAGCTGATCTCTCCTGTCAGTCTTCTGCTGCTAGGCTGCTGGAGTTAGCAGGCAGGCCTCCTGGGAGAGAAAGAGGAATACAGGGTGGATCAAGGCTGTACCAAAGCTTTTTAGAGTTTAATCAATTCCACTCATTGAGAGTTGCTGGCCACATCTGTCCAATCAAGTCCCATTTGCATGGCGGGCTCCTGGCTCCAAAGATGGCTACAGTACTGTCAGCCAAACTTTGGTAGGCAACTCTGTTTCGAGGACCACCACCTCATCAGAGACTTGTGGTTCTTGTGTGGGTTTCTTTGGAACCTCTATAGGCCGGATCTCCTCGCTGATGTAATCAATAGCTCTGGCATGTGTTAATCATTAATAAACTGCTGTGGTCAGGATGATTTAAGTGCTGAGAGCACTCTGATATGATAATACCATTAGATGTGGGTTGTTTAGCTCCTTAGGGAAGTTTCTTTTTATTTTCATGTCCTCTTTTTGTGAGATCATCATTTTGGAGCTCCCTTCAGTCTAGGACAGTGAAGAAAAAGACTTCTAACTAAACAGTTAAGCAAGTCCATCCTAAATGATAGAAATGTGTGGCACAGAATTACAACATCGATAGCACCCATATCAAGTCAGTCAACCATAACAAATTTTGTTCATAACCTTTACATAGCTGCGTACAGTAACTCAGATCACCTCATAAACCTAGCTACAATAGGACACTGACCTCCTGCACTGTGAGAGTAGGAGAGTGTCTGTTCCAGTTGCATTCCATTAGGTTATCATCACAGACATCACATTTTAAATTATTACGAGAAGCAGAAGCTTCTTTTTTTGTCTTTTTCCTTTAAGAGCAGCCAGAAAAGCAGAGTCTTTCCAGCTCGATCCCTCAGTTTAGCCAAGAAAAGCCAAGTCTAGTCCTTTTCTCCTTCCTCAGTGACACAGTCACTCACATACATCTCACAGAAAGGCCTTACCTTTGCCACATCTTTCTTTGCCATACACCTCACCTGCCAGTACTCTACTTTCTTCATCTTTTTTCTTCTACTTTCTTCATTTCCTATACTTCCTTAGGAAACCCAACTCCTTTGGAGTCAGCACATCCATCATGATGACTTTTTACTATGCCTTGCTGGAAAGCATCATAACCATCTTCATCATTTGCTGGTTTCACTCCCTCAGCCTTCAGAACAGGAACAGACTGCAGCACACTGCATCAGTGTGCTCTAAAATCATTGGCCTGCCTGTCAGAACTCTTGCACAGGTTTTCAGCCAACAGGCTCTTAGACAAGCAGCCAAAATCATTAATGACCCCTCCCACATTCTTCACCCAGCATTTCAATGGCTCCCCTCTGGGCGGCGCCTCCGCTGCATCTCCTGCAGGACTGAGAGGAGGAGAGCCACCTTTGTCCCCAAAGCCACTCTGCTTTTTAACTCCAGCCGATAAGACCATTTCCCTCACCATAAACATCCAGTCACTTTTTATTAACTGTGCAATTTCAACTGTTAACTGTGCACTTTTTTTGTTAACTGTGCAATTTTAAAACTGTGTACATAATGTATATTTTGTGTATTTCTTGAGTATTTATTATTTCATTCTTACTGCCTGTTTATGCCCTGTCCTTATCTTTAACGCCATGTTGCTCAGACTGTGTGTATCCTAATTGCCCCTCGGGGATAAAGAAAGTCATTCTAATTCTGAACGTTACTTTTAATTCAATTAATGAAAACACACATAAACGATAACTTGCAACTTGCACTAACTCTTCTATTTTGCGCTAACATTCTTAAAAGCAGTTGTAGGATCCGAGTTCAGCCCAGTTTTCTCCCCTTCAACCATCTCATACTAAACTTGTTAGCTTATCATGGGCTCAATAACTGCTTTCATACCACCCAAGAATGCAAACAAATAGTTAAAATTGCAACCACACTCTTTTTTTTTAGGAGTGGCTCAAAGCTAAAAGATTAAGCTGAGCTGACTAGCTGAGTAAATAACAGGTACATTTAGAATATTACATTAACAGCAATGCATGTAGGAGACCACAGAACATCCAGAACAATCAAGACATGCTGTCTGAAAGAAAAACACACGTCTGTAGAATAGTTTGCCAACAAAAAAATATTGTTAACAACTTTGGTAAAATGTAATAAAATATGCATTGCAAACAACAACATGCATTTAAACACAATTTTAAGCTCAGTCATAACATTCAACATTACTGTAATATTGCTTGCATACATACATTAGTGCTCCATTTAATCAGGCTGTATCCATTAATGGTGACTTAAGTCTATTTAACGTGTGGAGAAAACATTCAATAAGTTTGAGTATAACTACTCCACTTTGTAACAATTGTCCATCTTGTAAAAATCAGTGTTTACACTGCAAGTGTATGAGACTTTAACTTATGAAGCAACAATCTTTGTCTAATGCCCACTGAGCAAAGATATATAGTTATAGGCTATATTGTCACGGTCGGACGGTCCTCCCCGGGCGACCTGCCTTTTGTGTGTGTGTTTGTTTGGTTTTTTTTCTCTTTTCTCTTTTCCCTCCTCTCTCCGGCGCCGGCTAAGAGGAGAGTCACACTTCCGAGAGTAGGAGTGTGGCGACCTCTGACCCAGAAGCATCTCCGCTCGGCTACCAACACACCGGCTTCTCATCATCTAATCAGCTGTCGGTAATCATCCCTGTTTGGAGCGGCGTATTTAACAGTGTGTCTGGGCAGCAACCGACGCTGGATTGTACTCGAAGCTTGGTAGTGGCGTGTTCGTTGAAGTGTTGCCGTAGCTTTAGCCGGCTAGCCTGCTCATCTGTGTTTTTTGCTGTCCTTAGGAGGAAGCTGATCGGAGTGGAGGAGTGGAGCGCGCTTGGATTTTTTTCACTCGGGAAGGGACACTGGTGGATTCACACAGGAACACTCACCTGCACCACCACCGGGACGCTAGGAAGCCACTTTAGGACGGGATTAACTTCTTTCATGTTTTTGAGACTGTTTTTGTGCACTGTAAATAAACGCACTGTCTGCTTCGCAAACAGAGCCCCGCGCCTGAGTCCGTATTTTCCCATTATCCGTGACATATATAGGCATATAGTCCTTATGAACATTTTATATCTTCCAATTTTGAACTTTAAAAGGTAAACACAGATTTGCATTCCAGAAATCTGGAAGAAAAAAACCCACCTGGCTTCCCTGAGTCCGTTTCAAGCTCATTCACCCTATTAGCTTGTTTTTTAGGAACTGTGTCTATTACTAGACTATTCTATGTCTCTGGTTTCACACTTCAGAAATTTGACATGAAACAAAACAAAGACAAACTACAATATGTTTTAGTCGTACAGGGTGTCACATTCTGCTCTTTCATATATTGAAAAAATCCATAACTCCTGCAGTAAATTACATAACACAGAACACCTTGTGAATGTAACTCACCGTATATTCCTTCAGAAGTTTCTCGTGGTCTTCATTCCGGTCTTCAGGATGCATGCTCGTCTTGTATGTATTGTGTCATCCTAGGGAAAAAGGGAATCAATAATGACAATATTTAGTTTTTAGGCAGCAGTTTGAAAAAGGAATACTTAGTTTGAAAGAGATCAAAAGGCAAGTACTCGTCTATCTCAACCAAATCAGACACAAAATGAGGCAACCAAACTCTGTTTTTTACATTTTGATCAAAATTAACCATATGATGCCATCAATTACTTATTAATAAAAGACTGATGCTTATATAATTCGCATAAAAATATGAAAACATCCTAGGACCTTTGCCTACCATATGTATAGATATTTTTGCTCATAAAACTGTCATGTTATGGGCATAAAAAGTTCTTAAGCAGAAGTCTTACCATTTTAGCACACCTTGGAGATGGCTACCATGTTGGGTCTCATTTTTCTTCCAGCCACCCCACCTTTGCCTCTAAAGAGCTCCATCATGCGTGGAGTGTACACGTCTAGCGCAGAAAAGAATGTAGACAGCAGTGGTACTGTCCATATGCGCATGAATTCCTTGTCAATCTGAAAAACATGAACAATGCACTTACAATATGCATCATAATGTTGACCTATTCCATAATGATGATGTAGTTTATAATGCTAAAGTAATTTGTACTTACTGCTCTCTCTGGTGACACAATGTTTGCACTGCCACATACACGTCACTGATGGAAAATTAAATATGTATTAGAAAATGTCAGGGAGATTAAACTTCTGCATGATGCCAAAAAAAATTACAGATTAATAATAATAATAATAGATAACCATGAAAGACACCTCATTCAAAGTCGACACAAACAAAAACCGAACTTAACAAAATAGCCTCATCAGTTTTTGCTCTGTTGCAACAATTAGCGACTCCGGTTAAGTTGGAAAAAAATTCACATTCACCGTCTTACATGTGAAAAATGATTGGCTCGACACACTCCCTGATATATAAAGCTCTAAGTCACCACACCACACAGGTAAAACATTTTAACTACTAGTATTTATCTCTCACACTACTGACCTAAATAAATATATCAAGAGATATGTGAATTACTTACCTGACTGTCAGGTATACCAAAGGAGAAACTCTACTCGCGCTCGTTAACAGTGCGCATCCGGTGGGAGGGGTGGAGCATGCGCAGTACATGGCGCTATCAGTGGACCTCTCTCATTGGATTGCCATGAACGAATTTAACTCATCTGAATTTTCTTTGACTCATATTCAACGAAAGAGAATGACTCATTTAATGACCATAAAAATGATTTCTTCATGTAATGTAAACATATTGTAGTGGACCAGGGGGGCGGGGCCGCTGGCCCAAGGACTGTATATGTGTTGAACATGTTCCAAGTTGTACTGTTATCAGTTATCAGGTGTTGTCATTGTTGTGTTGAGGTAAAACATTACTGCCACTGTGTGTTCTGTGTTTGGTACAGTTAGTGGTGCACCGTGAGTTGCTATGGCTGATTATCACCTCTCACTGTTGCGGGTATGAGGGGGCGTTCCTAGTAAACGGCCGTGCTCTCTGCAGCTTAGCATCACAGCTAGCGCAGGTATAGCAGGTCACAAACAGAAGTCTCTTGTCTCCTCCTTGTCTGAGCTCGCCGCAATATTGCTACTTTGCTAATTAAACACATGCCCTAGTTGATTTTTTTTTTGAGTTTGCACACTTTGCCCTCAGAACTAACTTCATATGGTCTGCCACTTTGTGACTGAGAAGCGTCCACTTTGCAGTAACACCACTCACAGCTGATTGTGGGATAAGAGGGTTAGAAATTTTGTAAAGACACTTTCCTGTTACAGCAGTGAACTCTTTAAAATGACCTATTCTTTTACAACTATTTATAAAGGCGCAGGGCCTGATTCTATAGGATACGCCTGTGGCAATGGGACTGATAACACCTAAATCCAAACAGGTGTAGATTGATACTTTTGAACAGTATATGTATGTCCTACTAATGTAAATATTAGAAGTAAATAAATACGTGTTAGCGCAGTATGATTCATGTGTTTGTTTTTTCATTTCATTCGGATATTCGGCACATCAGCAACTGCTCGAGCCACACTATACTTACATTTTGCCGTGCTGATCTTAACAATAGTAAGGATTAGGATTATAAGGATGGTCAGTTTTGACACTTTGCTCCTTTAAATGTGAGACCACCTGCTCCTGTGGCGTCAGCATCATCCGCAGGCGGCACGGTGGGGATCGATACGGCAGTGAAATGTTCAAAGTGGGATATTTTTGGAAAACCTCAGCAGGCACCGGAGGAGAGACACCGTCACCGAGCTGACTGGCTCGACGAGAGACAAGTATATAACCCGGTAATAGTCAAGGTAAGTCCCAACAGCGCCTGCAGATGTTCATTTATGGTTCATTGTGTCGGCCAGTGCGCAGAGAAAAACAGGGCGTTGTGTCTTTGGCGTGTAATACATGCGAAATTTAGCCTGTTGCGACGGGCCAGTGTGTGAAAGCTGTTACATTTTAAGGCGAGAACAGGCTGGGTGCAGGAGCCGTGACAAGAAAGAAAGACATGAAGAAAGGGAGAATCAGCACATGGAAATGATGGCTTGATGTAAACCAGTGAATATACGCTATGACCAGAGCAGCTATAAATCATATGTACATCGTAAGAGTTTTTAGAGTATTTAGATGCCTTAAGATTAGGCCACCCTGCAGATCTGCAGTCAGCTCAGCATAATTACGATCACTGGTATTCAGTACAAGTGAAGGATTGAAATTGTTATTGTCTTAGTAGACAGGCCGATTTGTTTTCCACATGTGACTTTCTTTACTGCTGACGCCAAACAGCTGTGTGGTTTTAAGACAGAGGTGAACGGTCAGCGAGTCTTCATCTCTGACTGTGAGGTTGCGTCTTGGGGGAAAGAAAAAGTCGGCGAATCATGTGATCCAGAAGATATTTTGTCATAGACTCTTGTACAAGAGATGAGAGTATAAGGGCTGCTTGTTGCCATGGAGCCGCTGACCTTGTTGCCGTGGCAACAGCCGGCAACACTCTACCATGACTTACAAAGTGTTTGTGTATGTGCCAGGATGTAGCTACAGTCACAAAAAAGATTTTCCTGTCTGGATGGGGCCCATGAGCTGGAACCACGTGGCTCCTGTTTTATTTTAGGTTATTTGATGAACTATGCAACTTATTTACAATTTTGATGTGTTACAGGGACTCGAGACACAACTGAAGCCTCATAGCTTTTCTCATCGAAAATATTCTGACATGTAAATACTTGAATAATTGTTAGCTTGGTTACATTTTGCATACAGGATGCTGAGGTCAGACTAAGTAAGTAAGATAACAAAGCAAGAGGTTTAGTGGACCTTTAAGGCGCTAGATACCTGTCCAGACTGGAGGGCTACGTGGGGGATGTGAATGCCATAATGACCCCAAAATGGCCTTAACTCTAAATCTCTACACTCTGGTCAATCGGCAGCAGGAAGTACAAATTGCGGCCCTCCTGAAGAAGGTCCTGTTTCATCAGGAATGTGTCGCCATCTGGTGCATTAACCAAGAGTGTGATTCTGCTTAGCTGACAGTTGACTACACCCTGGGTGATGTGTAAATGTGTGTATTTCTATTCATGTGTGAAGCAGCTTGGCTGTTAATCATCTCTGTCCCGTGTGGCTGTAACTCTTAATGTGCTGTGTGTCTGGGTTGATCATATTCAGTGGACGTCATTCTCCCTCTCACTATTTCATGTTTACAGTTATCACTGACTAATAGATCAGTTATGATACTCCCTTTTTAAATTTTTTTGGGGGCACATTTATCACAGTTTCTAAAGAGGCCATCCATTAAAATACCTGATTCATCATTCTAATGTATTTTGATTGTTTTTCTCTTTTTATTCACAAATGCCTTACATGGATGTTTTTGTTGTTTTTCAGGTATTCCCATGGAATCCCAACTGCTGGAGGACAGCTTTACCTTTGAACCACAGGCATAGCCAGAAATGTTTTCCTTTTCTGGTCTCATATCCCTGAATAATCGCTGCTATGGCTTTTTGTAATGAAAGCTTCGTCGAGGAGTGTAACTGCATAAACCCGAACAGCGTAGAGGAAATGGCAGAAAGCCTCCCATCAGAAGCTACAACTCCTCTCATATCAGTCACTCTGCGTGTAACCCTGGCAGCCATAATGATCTTTATGATTACTATCGGTTTCCTCGGCAATGCAATTGTGTGTCTGATTGTTTACCAGAAACCTGCCATGCGTTCTGCTATCAATCTCCTGCTCGCCACACTGGCCTTTTCAGACATCATGCTCTCTCTGCTCTGCATGCCCTTCACTGCAGTCACTGTGGCCACTGCCGACTGGAGCTTTGGGAGCGGTTTCTGCCGTGCCTCCATCATGCTGTACTGGCTGTTTGTTCTGGAGGGGGTGTCCATCCTCCTAATTATCAGCGTGGACCGTTTCCTGATCATTGTGCAGCGGCAGGACAAGCTGACCCCGCATAGAGCTAAACTGCTGATCGCAGGTTCTTGGGTGCTGAGCCTGTGTGTGTCCCTGCCATCTGTGGTTGGGTGGAGGACGGGTGCGGCAGGTATCGGGGGTGCCTGGGCACCGCAGTGCGTGCTGGGATACAGTGAGTCCATGGCAGACCGTGGATACACAGTCCTGTTGGCTGTAGCGGTTTTCTTTGTGCCATTTACTGTCATGCTGTACTCTTACATGTGCATCCTCAACACGGTGCGCCGCAACACCCTCCGCATCCACAACCACACCACCGAGCATTCCTGTCTGCCGGCCCTCAACCAAGTCAGTAAAATGAGACTCACCGGGCTGCAGCGGCCGCCTCAGGTCAAAGTGGACATGAGCTTCAAAACCCGAGCCTTCACCACCATCCTCATCCTGTTTGTTGGTTTCTCAGTGTGCTGGCTGCCTCACACCGTCGTCAGCCTGCTGGCCGTGTTCAGCCAGCAGTTCTACTACAGCTCAGTCTTCTACCCCATCAGCATAGGCGCTCTGTGGCTCAGCTACCTGAAGACGGTCTTCAACCCCGTCATCTACTGCTGGAGGATCAGGAAGTTCAGGGAGGCCTGTCGGGAGTTCATTCCAAAAAGCTGTAGACTGTGTCCCAGAGTCCCGGGAAGGAGCCACAGAAGAGTGAGGCCCAGCAATATCTACGTGTGCAGTGAGACACAGTCAGCTGTGTGACACAGGGAGGAACCCCAGTGCAGTCTATTGTTTTTAACATTGTGATAAACAATGGGATGTTGCTGAAGTTCACTTTAAAGTAATAAAGTTCTTGTGAACAAAAAAAGATGTTACCATGAGAACAAAACTTCATTGAAACGGGAGTATTTACAATCCCATGACTCCCTCCTGTTGGGGAAGGTCATGTGAAAATCACAATCACTGACAACTGAACTGATCTGTTGGTGACAATCTTTTGTCTGCTGTTTTAATAAATAAAGTCAAAGTGTTCACTCAGTTTCACGGCCACTTTAGCTACTGAAACACTGCCATTGAAAAAACTTCTATCTTATATCTTCCATTTTTGCTTTATTTTTCCGTTTCCTGTGCTATTCCTGAGCTGTTATTTTGTTGTTTCATTAGTCTGAAGCAGTACCGTTGATAATCATTATGTTGTCAGTTATGTGCTAAGATTCAGAAAAAGAAAAACAACTTACAGTATTGATGTTTGGTGATGTTCTCAGATGAAAGTCAGACCACTGTTTAAAAGTGTTTGATGAAGTTTGTGTAGAAACACAGCCTGCTGTCAGAGTCTTAATGTTTCTGTTATAGAGGAATGAGTGTTAACTGCATTATCATGTCATTATCAAGACATGTAAATAAATATAGTTTTGGATTAAAGTTTCTTTGACTCGCTTCCTCTCTAACGATAAAACATGTAGATGAGTTAGCTCATTACATTAAAAGAGCAAGTCCTGCACAAAGGCGTTATTGGTAAAGGGCCATGACACATGGTGGCACTGGTAGTTAGCACTGTTGCCTCAAAGCAACAAGGTCCTGAGTTTGATTCACCCTATGACATCTGGGATAGGCTCCAACCCCTCTGTGACCCCGAATTAGCTCAAAAGTTTGTACATTCATACACTTTTGGACTGTGATATAGTTTTTTTTAAATGTCACCTCTGTGTACCACCCCAGAGGATTAAACAAGTCAAGTGCAGACTTTCGGTTTGACTGCTGATGGAGGTAGCAGGATCAGTTGTGAAGTAAACAGGGCTACTCTACTCTCTGCTGCAAAACTGATCGTACAGATCAAATGCATAATGAACCAAAGCATACTGCAAACCAAATGTTTCCCAAGGCAAAGACATTCTTCAAGTCATTCACCTGATCGCAACCTACCAGAGCATGCTTTTAGGATTATTAAATACAAAAAAGCATTTCATCTAAGAATTAAAAATAAGATCCACATGAGCCAAAACAACATCCATCCATCCATCCATCCATCCATCCATCCATCCATCCATCCATCCATTCGCAGCCACTTATCCTTTTCCAGGGTCGCGGGGGGTGCCGAAGCCTCCAAAATAACATGCTTTAAAAAATTTTTTTTAAAAATGACAACATTCATCTTAGAATATAAAAATGTGAGGAAATTACTCAAAATACCAAACTGAAAACCAAAAAAGTTTTATTTTTCTATTACTATTGTATTGCATTTATTATTGAGGGCTAAATTGTCACTTGTTAATGTTTCTGGGTTTTGTT
>VURO01049595.1:2207-23622 GCA_015108175.1 Pelvicachromis taeniatus | reverse complement strand
GCACGGGTCTGAGTGATGTTTATGTACATAAGAACAAGAATATGTACATTAAAAAAAAATGTTTGTATAGCTCATCTCTATTCCAGACTGTCACAATTTTCCTCTTTTTTGTCTTAACCCTCTACTGCATAGCGTTGCCCTGAGGCAACAAACCACATTTTGATGCCTCACACTGGCCCTTCAAAAAAAAACAACTGTTTTTTTTTTCAAATAATGCTACCTGCCACATGTCTGTCCAATAAAATGATAAGTTGAAGGTGGTGTGACTTTCATTTGGGGGGAGGGGGGCCCCTATCTGCAAGCTGCACTACACGAGAGGCATCTCCATTAGAAGGTAAGATAAAGATCACTATTTTACATGTTTATAGTGAAATAAATGTATATAAAAAAATACTTGCATGTGCATGAATATGTTAAGAAGTATATTTGATTGTTTGTTCTACTTTTTAAAATTTATTTATACAGTAAAACTGTTAATTTTCATTCGTTGCCTCAAGGCAACACTGTGCAGTTAGCGTAGTTTTTTTCAGGGAATGTAATGCATTAGCATATGTGTGTAGAGATGTGTTTGTGTGCATTTATATGATCATAATCAATGTTTTTTACTTTACAATCTACTGATAATTACAGCACATGGATGTAAGAACCATTTATGGAAAGAAACAAAGGGAGTGTGCAGTTAGGGACATTCCCTCAGACAGCCAACCCTGTGACCAAAGTTGACAGGTGATATCAATTTATATTATCTTATAATATCATCTTCTCCTGCTAAATAGATTATCTGTTACTATGTTTTAAAATGTCAAGCAATAAATAAATGAATAAATAAATAAATAATCTATTATTATCATTACAGGTGGGATCGCAACCAGAAGAAACACATCACTGTCCCATGCCCTGCTGTGGTGCAAGAATATAACAAGAACATGGGTGGGGTGGACCTGCTTGACTCACTGATTGCACTCTATCGCAACAAAGTTAGATCCAAGAAATGGTACCACCAGCTGATCAGCTGACATGATCATTGTAACCACCTGGCTGCTCTACAGAAGAGACTGTGAAGGCACTGGTATGGAGAAGAAAGACCAAATGAGGCTCTCTTCTGCAGAGGCCCTCTGCAATGTAAGATTTGAAGGTATAAAGACCAAATGAGGCTCTGTACCTTGAAATCTTACATTGCAGAGGGCCTCTGCATGTGTGGAAAAAGCCTGGAGAAGAAGGGAGGTCGTCCCAGCCAGTCCATTGCTGGCGCATATGAGGAGAAGAGGAAGAAAGGATGCACAGCTCCCATTCCAGTAGAAGATGTCCACCTGGATCAAACAGCCCACTGGCTGATCATGACTGGGGACAAGGGACAATGCAGGGTGCAATGGTACACCAAAAGCAATGTGCCGCAAATGCAATGTGCACCATTGCTTCATCCCCGACAGCAACTGCTTCCTGAGGTTCCACATGGAATGAAGAAGACAGATCCCTCAGAGATCCCTGATGAAATATTGGATGTATTCTGGAGTTTTATTGTTTATTTGTTGTTTGTTTATTTGTTCATCCTTGTTGGACTAATAAAACTTATTATAGAATAACTTGGGGTTTGACTACCCTTATCGCACAATGTTGCCTTGAAGCAACAAACCAATATCTGTAAGGGGGGGTGGGGGGTGTCAAATTTTATAATTGATATATTATTAGGGACCCTAAAGCTCCCCCAAAATAGGGTGAAATATTTTGTTCTCAAAAAATTAAAAAGTCATGCAGTAGAGGGTTAATCACGTTTATTTCCCTTCACTGGACAGAAATCCTTAACACGATTAACAACAGTAGGAGCTTCACAACTGTGCGTTTGTTTTTTGATTTTCATGGAAAACATATTTTATATATTCGTTTATATTTTATTATATTTATAGAATTTTATGTCCTTTTTTATATAGTAGTAAATTGCTATACAATATCATTTTCACAGCTCCCTTACCTTTTAAAAGAAATCTAACCAAAACTCTAGCTCAGCAAAAATATTAATTGATGTTTCCAGTTCAGTATATTTTTGACATTAAATGTGTGATATTGAACGCGTTACACTTCCTGTAACTCGAAGGAAAAATTATTGCAGTTGTGTTTTTTATTTTTTACCTTATATACATATTTTATACCAGAATTATGGAGTGAATAGCTTGCAGAGAAAGACATTTTTGGTGGTGTTGGTGTGTGACAATTCATTAATATACAGTTTACACTCATCAGCCACTTTTGCATTTAGACATGTATACATGTGTACATGGTGAAGATGGCCCACTTAGGTCCAAACCAGTTTACATCATGGATGTGTAGCCGACAAATCTGCTACATCTGTGTAAGGCTGTAGTGTCATTATGGACCAAAATCTCTGAGGAATGTTTCCAGGACCTTGTTGAGTCTGTGCCACGAAGAATTAAGGCAGATCTGAAAGCAAAAGAGGCTCCAGTTTATTTCTAGCAACCTAATAAAGGAGTTGTTGAGTGTAATATTTGTCTTTTAAGCAATTTAGCTGTAAATTCACTTAATAAAGACCCAGAAAGACTGTTTAAAATCCACCGAACACGATGAACTAAAACTAATAAGCTACGTGTACGGTGTTGGTTTTCCTCATGAGGGTAAGACTATCCATTCAAAAGTTTAATAGGACTGTATTACACAATCAGGCAATACTGAAAATTAATTACCCTCACAAAATTGTGTATGTGTGTTGATAATAAGCTTGATATATTGTGAGCCTGTCTTTTGCAGTAAGGAACAGCATGCAGAACATGTTTGGCCTGTTCCATAGAAAAACAGCAATTTGATGATGTCCACTGAGCAGATCTAATGAAGCAGAGCTGCAATTATTCATTGACTTCCTTCATATGGAAATGTTCTATATTTGGAAAAAACCCCAAAGCTGCCTGCCTGTTGGTCAAATTAAGATATATGAAAAGAAAAATATGGACACAAGATGGCAGTGTTAAATCGTTGCTACTGTAGGACAGCTTTGGTGAATTTTATCTCATGTCAACAGATGATATTTGTGCAGGTAATTTTCATTTCAGTGGCTGTTTGGTCTAGGCAGATGGTGTAGATTTAAGCTGTTAAAATTTTGGCAGCATAGATTTCAGATCCCAGCTGATGGAGATTTGATTTGTACACTCTATTATTTTAAAGAGTCGTGAAAGTTGACTTTTGTATTCGTTGCTGGGTTGCTTCTTTTGTCCAAGTGTGAAGATGAATAAGACACTGAGTCCCAAAGTGTTCTTGTGGTCACATCAGTGCTTTGCATAGTCCTGTGAATAAATTACTGGAGTTAGGGGAAATGAGAGGCAAAGTGCAAAAACACTGCATATGTGTACTTGCATTTAGATGAATCCTGCACTTGCCAAGGGTGAAAATTTTATGTTATAACTTAACATGACAGTATTTTTACAGCATATTTGACAGATTTGGCTACTAAAAATAGAAGGTTTATTTCACATTTTTAGATCATTGGCAATGTCAATATCTCAAAGTGTTTTTGCATATGTTACCCTCTACACTATGCACCTCAATATGACGTGCAAAGAAACAGACTTTGAATCATTTCGGTTTAAATAAAAAACACATTTTATTTACATAAATTACAAGAAAGCACAAACTGGTTCACCAGAATCTACATTAAAAACGTCTTGTATATATTACATTTAACAGATTTACTATAATTTACTCCATTGTTGCAAGTAAAATCCTCAAAAACAAGGGCTATATGCGACTTTATTGGCATCTCATTTAAAATATGCTACGAGTCAAAGAACAAAATCAAATAATCGGGACATTGTACTCACAGCACTTTGAGGACAACAAAGTCAGGACGATCATCTGTGTGACCGCTTTGATATCTGAGACACCTGATTCAGGACTAGTGATTATATAACTTTGTTTACAATGCTTGGCAAAAAATAAATAAATAAATAAATAACTCAGCTGATCTTCACAAAGAGGATGTTGTGGAGTCCACCACCTCCCGTCCATTACACACTGTTGGAACAACATTGGAGGCCGATGCTGCAAAACATTTAAAAAAAAAGGAAAAAAAATGGATATTTTGTGTAATGTCGGCAATGTAGTTACAGTTTGTGATATATGCCAAAATTACTGTACTATGAAAAACCCAGAGGGGCACCTGGGTCCCAGATGGATTTCAAGCATGATAATTAACTCATGAATGATGTGGAATGCAATGCAGCTCGGTTTTTTGTACTTGTGAATGTATATTGAAGCATTGTATTTTCAGTGAATCATTATAATAGCACAGAAGTCCTGCAATTACACATTCTGTTCAAATGTTATAGAAATGTTCCAAATAAACAGACTTGGATTTTTTCTTTACTTATTAAACGTATTGATTTATTTTTGGCTACACCAGATCTGCACCATAAGGGTTTTTCTTGCATGGGGGAATTTTTGGTATTTGAAAAGTTTTCTTTTGTTTGTTGTTGTATGTATAACCACCAGTGTCGTAAGTATGACAGACAATTGTGACACAGTGATAAAGCATGTAGCAATATTTTTATAATAATATCAATGATATTATTATTATTTAATAATTGTTTCAGTTCAAGAGTTTTGCTGTATCTCAGATGGTACCTTGAGAAAAACTGGAGCCGGGGCCAGTGTTTACACTGAAGCGGGTGGTGGCCACCCTGAGTGTACTGACATTCTTCTGTGGCTGGAACAGGATGATGTGGATCTTGGGAGCAAAGAGGCAACCCAGTACCACCGACCCACTGAGACTGACTGAGATACACATGGTTGTGGTCTGTACCTGGAGGAGGAAACAAAAGGTAATCATTTTACTCCTATAACCCCAAACTGTTGTGTTTCAGAGGTACAAAAATATGTACAGTAAGAGAAAAAGTAAAGTCACATTTCTAGATCCCCAAGTGTTGAGGAAAATCCTGTATACCTCCAAAGCGCTACTCTTAATTTCACACCTGTGGTTGAAAACATCCTATATGGAGAACCATTTTTGCAGCTCAAGAGTATTTATTCTGAATAAAAGAACCCCTGAAGTCAGAAAAGAAATGATAAGTACAGCTTTCATAATTCAAAATCAAAACCAGGTGCTCCAGAGGAGGACGAGGATTGTTTATCAGCTGGGATTGCTAACTAGAGGTGTTAAGCGATCTGTTTATTTGCTTGTCAATCAACGGCGTAACCCTCGCTCCTTTTCGGCTCTCCCTGCCCACATCTTGCTATGCATCTTCAGTCTGCTTCTTGCTTTCCAACGCTTTCACTGTCTTCTTTTTAGTTTTTCTCAGTAAGAAGATATAACACGGCAACGTGGCAGGTGCATTTCTTTTTCGCAAGACACAGCAGGTGTCTGTCATCACCCTGAATGCTAATGTCGGTATTAAAATAATGTGGGCACCAAGTGTGATGCTGTGCACGACAGCGCCACAGAAAATGCGATGGGGGTTGAGGCAGAGATGTAACTGGCACAGCGTTAGTTTACCTGGTTTGTTTTTAAGGAATATTGTTTAATTATTGTGTCGCTTTCTTACTCTCTCTGTGATATTCATGACATGAATATAGATTTTAGGACTAATCAAGAAAAATATCTGCAGGAAATTACTGATATATATACTGTATTTCACACTTTTGAAACATAGTGGTTAATGACTATGTGTAGTCATGTACCATGTAGTGTTAAACAACTATATCACTAAACTGACCTCTGTATTTTCTAAGTTGCCATCCGCAGTGAATTCAACATTAAGATTCTCCTCACACCATCTTTGAAATACAGTGCACACTGACAGGCTCAGGTGTGGTGTTGTAATGTAAATTCACTAAGCCTCAGATTCCCATTTTTTACTATATAATTCAGCTGTATTTTTGAAAACATGGAGTAAGTGTAATGTACGGATGCATTGCAGCTGTTTAAAAATAATAACCTCACCAATTCCAACGTGGACAAAGGCTAAATACTTTTGGTCTCGAATAACACCATGGACAATACTGCATAGAAATAACCTGTTAAGTGTTTTTAATAATTCACAAGTTGTTGCAGTGAAAGAGCACAAGGAAGAAAAGGACAAGGAATCTGCTTTCCCCCTTATATTTCCCCAGATGTGTTATATTCTGGAGTGTGGCAGGAGGGTTTGGAGCACGGCTGCTACAGTGTTTCCTCAACCTTGTTTTTCGCTGTGATGACCTTTGATGGTGCTGTTTTTGTTGCACAAATACAGCATTGTTTCTGTGTCTGTGTTCAGCTAACTTAATTCCTACAGAGACCCTCTGAGATGAGAGATGAAATTCCTCCTTTTTATTGCAGTTTGTACATTGCGTTTATTGAAAAGCTTTACTGGAATCTTCCGAGTCTGGCATGGATGCCGAATTTGCTAAAGTCAAAAGTAATTTAAGGACGGAGATCAGTTTAAGATTTGTTCGAGATTTAGATGCCGAGAGAGGGTTTTTTTCTGTTTGTTTGTTTTTCAAACTGCTATACTTTAAACTTTGGACAGTCAACAGTTACTTGCTATGCATTTGGTATTCAAGGAATTTGTGTTTCACCTCTTGCTTAGTTTGATTGTGTCTATCTATAAATCTATATGGTCACTATATATTTAGTGGCGTTACACTAATTTTAGCTGAAGGGGTTTGGAGTTGAAGGAAATTAAAAACAATTTAGGAAAGATCTGACAACACACTTCTTGACAGACTTCACAAGCAGTAGTTACTTTAAGTACTTTCTATAGCCTTTGGTGATTTCATAGAAGTACTTTGAGTTTTAACAGTAGTAGCTATTTAATTAGCTTCCATTTGCTGCTGAGATGACCAGCAGTGGCATAAGAGAGGAGCCCTCTTCCCCCAGTGGTGTGGAGAGCATCTTAAATATTTCATTTGATAATCAGATGTGTTATTCATGGCTCAGTAGATTGTATTTAGCTTAGTTTAACATTTCATGACTGCCTATTACAGATCTATATTTGTTATTCAGCTGGAGGTTTGCATCAGGCTGTGGCAACAATTTGAGAAGAAGTGTAAAGCAAGGAGAATGCTAGTAATGTGTCCCTGCCTGTGAAAAACTAGAGACACTGTGCCAACTCAGTTGCTTCAGTAATTATTCATCGGTCAAAGGGGAGATTTGCGTCTATCTGATGAGCCTGTTCAGGCTGCGAATTGCGTTGCCTACAGGGCCTGGAGGAAGGGTTCCTCTGAGCTTCACTAAAGTCCCAAGACAGAAAGCACAGCTGGGACTCAGGAGCCCAGTCTTTCACACTCCATTCCACACAGCTACGCACAGGGACACACAGGGACTTTCAGTTCCCTAGCAGCCCTCATGGTCTAGCCTGTCTTCGCCATGTTTCTGTAGAGGCAGCTGTGTCAGGAGGTTCCGCTGTCTTTCTCCCTTCTGTCTGTGTCTCATGGCGTGTTGTTCAGATCCCAGTGGGATAAACCCACACAACTCAGGCCACCTTTTCTCTGAAATTTTATCAGTTTAGTGTATGATCCTATTCGGCAGATGTCTGGCTGGCTGCCGGCCAGTTACGTCATTTAATCATAAGTACTGTATAAAATGAGAGTGAAAACAATGTAACCAAAACCATTGTGCAGAGCACATTTTCAGCAGAGAGGATTCACCTTTGAAGTTCTGTTAAAGTTTTACATAAGGTGCATAGTCTCATTAATGGGTTGCTCTCACTCCCCACGTTATTATTTAAACATTAGAGGTAAAATAAGGTAGCAAAAGTGTGCTGATAATCATAAAAAATTAATGCAACAGTAATAAAGAATACATATTGTGAAGAGCCACAGGCGATGCAGATATTGCTGACAACTGAATCAATATTAACTGGCATTGCATATAAAATTCAAATTCAAGCCCAGACAAAATTATGATTATCTACAAGGGTGTATTCTGGTCAGACTATAGAAATCTAAAGCAATTTGAATAAATAATTTATTGAAAATTGTCATCCCATGTGTGATTTAGAGAAGAATTTATTAACAGTTCAGTGATAGTAAGAAGTCTGTGCATTGCTCAACTTCCAGTAAAAGGGCTGTATGTGCCTGCTCGAGGAGCAGGTATAAGCTCAATTAACTCACCCTGTAGTCACTGGCAGTAACATAGAAAATGGGCTGGAAAGCCAGCCAGATGATGCAGGTGGTGTACATGGTAAAGCCGATGAACTTGGCCTCATTGAAGTTCTCGGGGCATTTGCGGGTCTTGAAGGCGTAGACCGTGCAGAGGATAATGAGGATGCAGTTATAAGTGAGAGACATGAGCATGCTGGAGTCCTTGCTGTTACACTTCAGTGTGACCACATCTCTCCTCTCTGGGTTCACTTCCTTCCTCACCCCTGGGGTCTCCACCAGCAGCCAGACCACCACCACTACCAGCTGGCAAGAGATCAGAGCACCACAGATGGCAACCTGGGAAGCTGGGCTGATAAAACGAGGCCTCTGAGCTCCATCCTTCACTCCACTGAAGATCCGAGCAATGCGATTGGTCTTGGTTAAGAGGGCTGAGTAGCAAACGGCAAAAGAGGTGCCTAAGCCTAGCCGGCGCAGCGTGCACACAGCTGTGGAAGGTTTGGCGATGTAGATGAATGTCATACAGTAGCACATCAGCACTCCAAGCAGAAGAATGTAGGAGAGCTCACGTCCACTAGCCTTCACTACTGGTGTCTCATTGTGTTTAAGGAAGAGGCCAATAACAAAAAGTGTACACATGATCCCTAGAAATGCAATGGTGACAGGGCCAATGGCCCAAGCATCTTCCCAGCGGATGTACTCCTCAGGCAGATCATAACAGCCTGTCAGGTTGGCCAGGGGCCACTGTCCAAAGCTGCAGTCAGCACAGGTAAACTCATCGTGCAAGTACTGGTAGGGCTGACAGGGGATACAGATCCAGCAGCACACATCTCCCGGCTGCATACTCTTCACCTCATTCTTCCTGCAAGGATCACTACACTGGGAGGTGGGCGCAACATCACCAGGCCAGGGAACCAGGCTGTGGTTCAGGCTCAGGCTTTGAGCCCAGTAGCCGACTTTACGGTAGACATAGCGCTCCCCATCTTTATGGTAGTGAAAAATGTTGTAACGACCAAGGCTGTCTCCAAAAGTATCAAAGCGGACTACATTGTCTCTGTCTGGAGGAAGAAAGGGAGCTGAAAGGAATAGGGGAAAAATATTATGCAATAAGTAACAGGTGTAAGAGACTCATCATAAAGCATTTGGGACTACGGTATAAAATGCAAGGTATAAGTATCTACATTTTTCAACTTTGTAACAGTTTAACTATTTAACTGTTTAGGAGCAACAACACTGTGGACTGTGAACTCATATGTTATGGATCATACAAAAAATTTTGTTTGCTCTGAAAGGAGAGTCTTGTCTTTTAATATTTGCCCCTCGATACAGACTCCATGACTGTGAAAGGACACAGGTGGAAACTGGCAATTTACATGATGGAAATCATGGAAATCTGAGTCTGTTCCTGGATTGAACAATAGGACGGAGATTCAGAGCACACAGGCCCTTATATGGCAAAATTTTAATTAATGGCTATAGTCAAAGTAGAAATGAGTTATCATCTAAAAAATGGAAAGGTTTGGGCCTGCTTAAACAGCCATTCTTTTACATACACTATAGAGTTCCTCATTCAATATTTTCAGTTACAGCTTACATATCTATCACACGCAATGATTTCAAAATATGTACAGAATTTAGTGGTCCACCTGTTTTTGTGTGTTTTCTCCTTAGAGTGTTGCAGTGTCTCTTGGGATAGACTAATTTAAGGCCTTTAATCCAATTTTAACTCTCTGGATAGTAAAAATCCTTTGGGTACTTTATTATTTATTTATTTATGGGTTGTTGTTTTTTTAATTTAGAAATCGTGAAATGCAGCACAGCTGGATACAAACACGGTGGTCCGCACTTATCTCATATCAATGAAAATGTCAGTATTTCCATAAATCAAAGCTAATTTGCAAACGTAAGAGCATTTATATTGGAAAGTCAATCACTTATGATGTGTGTGAACTGATGCTGTTACAGTTGTTGACACTTGTTTTGTGCTGCAGCTTTGTGTAGACAAGCAGGAAACAAGTCATATTTTTTATGCTGTTTCTGTTTTAAACTGAATAATCCATCTTTTCACACTTGCATGCATGACAAAAGCAACCTCCGAGCATGAGGGTGAGGAAATTGTTTCATCTCTGCTAATTGAATCATTATAGAAATGTTCTCTGGGTGCAGTGAGTAAACATGCAGACTTAATAATAATAATAATGACAAACATATTTCTTTAAAGCTTTGCTTGAGTAATATTAGTTCATTAAGATTTTCACTCACCATCAATTTTGACCTTGAGAATATAGTCTCTGTAAAACTTTCGTCCATTGCCAGGTTTCAGAGCATCGCACACCTTGGTGGAGTTTGGGCACAAGGCTTGCCTCATGTTATGTAAGGCAGTAGCCATTGCATAGACAGCATTCACTACAAACATAATCTTGGATTCTGGTTGAAATGGGACCTCCCGGAGTGAGTGTTTCCCACAGCCTAGATCATGGAGGCTGCACTGGAACTGGTTTTCCCAAAACTCTCTGAACCAGGGATTCCTGGTATTGTTATATGGATGTAAGGAGGTGAAGTAATCATTAAACTTGGGAATTTGATAGGAGGAAAGTTCAATGGTGAATGCCCCATCTGCCACAGCTTCACTTCCCCTGACCACACTCTCCTGGGCTCCCCAGCCATCACTTGCCACCCAGGTGAAGGTCACATTCATGCGGTTGGCTGCTACCAGCAGCTCACGGGCATCTTCGCTGCGGGTAAACAGAATGACCACCTTGGCGGTGGACTTCTGCTGCAAGGAGCGGATCACGTTTTCGTAACTCCACCGGCTCATGGAGCGGCTCACCTTGGCTGAGGTGGCAATGCAAATTTGGCGGGCACGAGCTTCCTGCTGGAAGGCATCAATGCCAGTCTCACCGTAGTCACCTTCTGATGCCACTGTCGATACGTATGTCCAGTTAAAGTAACGTAGGATCTCTGCCATGGCCTTAGCCTGGTAGAAATCGGGGGGCACGGTGCGGGCAAAGTAGTCATAGCGGGACTTGTCGCTTAGCTTGGCACTGGTTGAAGCATAGCTGATCTGAGGGATCTGGAAAAGTCGCAGCAGGTTGGCAACCTGGAGGAGGGAAAAGACAAAAAATAAGCCTTTATGAAGTAATGATAATATGAACATGTAGTTCCACTTTTCTATATTTCTACATAAATATAAACTAAACAGATATTCACACAAGTTCTAAAAGTAGATACAGCGACCACAGTTAAAGAAATAAAGCAAATAATATTTATTTATTCATGTATTTGTTGAGGAATAGATGTTTCAATATTATAAATCTGTGAGTGTGAAAAGCAGGAAAGCTCTGGGATCAGCAGTTCATTTAAAGGTGAAATCAGAATCCACTTCTATTTAAAGAACAGGGATTTATGGCAACTAGATTTTCACAACGCATGTATCAGGATGTAGAGCTTAAAAGGTTTCTACTGCACCAATTTACTGTTAGACAGACTGTGTACAAATAAGAAATAAAATTAAAGCTTATAACAGCCGGGAGGGCATCAAAAACCCAGGGCACCTCCTGTGCCCTGTGGTCAAGTGATCAAGCCAGAGCGCTGTTCGGCAAATGATTTATGAAAGAAAAAGATCAAAATAGAGGTTTCTGGTTTAAATGGGAAGCATTGTGTTTGAAGAAAGGTAAACACTGTATGTCAGTCAAAGAACTATATCTTATCTGTGAAAGACGGTAGTGGTAGTATTAAGGTTTGGGCTTATTTTCCTGCATCTGAGCCAGGAGAGCTAAGCATCATGGATGAAATAATGAATTCTGAATTAAAGCACTAAATACTAGAGACAAACATTAGGCAAACATCTGCCCATGAACTGAGTTTTAAATGTCAAGTAACAACACAACAACCCCCAGCACATGAGTGATTCGATCAAATAATGGTCAAAGAAACAAACAAACAAAACAAATCTCACAGAGCAAAGAGTTCATGTAAGAAAACCCACCCACATCCTGGTTTGAACCTGCTCAGCACCGAAACCTGGGTTGAGGACTTAAAATTGCTCAAAGCTAATGAGCAGGTCTGATCCACAGTCACCTGAAACAAAGATTTCCATGCTTTTGCCTCTGACAGATATATAATATTACATAATTTTCTTAAGTAAATAAATCACAATTTGTAACGCAATTGGGTTGTATTATATTTATGTATATTTGCGGCCACATTCATGCAGAAAATCTCAAATGGTTAACAATATTTTTCTCACAACTACGCATTTTTCTTTCAGACTGAAGCAATTAAGTTGTTACAGCTACACAGAAAACATACACGGACCATCTGTGGGATTTGTTATAATTGCCTATTATTAAATATATTAACGAAATTAACTACAATACGTGTTTTCCCCCTGCAGATGCAATTAGTCTTCCTTCACCCAGGCTCCAATTTGTTAAATGGACCCCCGCTAGGCTCTTTAAAACTTAACACTCCTGTTGAATCACTGGTGAGATCCTTGTCTGTCTTTAACAGTTGCAATGACTGCCTGTCTACCTCATTATTTTTGATCGCTAATGCTTTCAACAAACATAAACAATAAACGTGTGGAGCACAAATGGCTGAGTGGCTACAGGTGGTACACAAAGTAAATGGAATAAGAAGCAACTCATTTTCTGAAAAGTTTCTGTTGAAAAGAGAAGCATGACGAGACAGGAGCAGAGTGAAACCGAGGGTAGGGATGAGAGTGAAATGACGTCAAAGTATGAAAGAGTCTCAAAACTTTGTATTTTCCTTGTAATAAGCTTTGTCAGTGTTGTGGCACTGCATGCTGTGTGTGCAGAAGCCGCTACTGACTAACTTTTGCTTCAGGCACTTCTGTGGGAGCCTAAGGGGAGTCAGTCTGATCAGTCAAAAGAATGCCAACCTAATTATGGCTGACTTTAATGCCGACTCTCACACCAGCACACTCATGGAGCTACATCCTGAATGCCAATGAGTCATTCTTTAAAAAGTCAGAAAGGAAATTCACATTCCAGCTCATCCAATGTGATTTCATTTATCATTACTATGTAGCTGTAGTGAGAGCAACCTGTGTTACATTACAAGCAGTTTATAATAGTGGAACTGCAGTTTATTGGCATGTTAACTGTAGTATTAGATTTGGACATCTATTTGAAAATAATGGCACTAATTTAAATGCTTTGATGTATTTAAATCATGATTAAAAGGAAGCCGAGACAAAGTAAAAACATGGCTATATGTGAGGCTAGAGTCAGGCGATTTATAATATACCTATAGGTAATTGCAAGTTATTAGTAACAAATCACCTGATTTGGATGGAAAACAGTAAGCAGCAAGGAATAAGCAGGTCACCTCACATAACATAGGCAGACACTTCTTAGATGAGAATTTATCTTTATAGAAACAGAGAGCAATGCACTGAAATATCCCCTTAGATCTGCTGTGATGTGCCTGGATTTAAATCATCAGAGCTTTATAATTCTGTTGGATCGTAGTGAGATGAATGTTAAACGAGCCAATCACTGCAATTTCCAGGCTGCTAATTTTATTGAAATGAATGACAGGAAGTTTCACACAAAAAAATGATATGCACAATCAAGTGCCACTGGTCTTGTTTTTTTTTTTTTTGTTTTTTTACCACCACTCAAACAGAGACAATATCAAACACTTTTACTAGTGGACGAAATAAGAGCTTTTATTTTGCTTCTTCTGTAGTGTAGCAAATGAAACACTATGAAAATCCAGGTTGTTGAATCGCTTTACTGATTTTTTTTTTCAAAGGTTTGTATCCAGTGAGAGTTTGAGGTCAGCTGGAGGAACTCTGATTATGCAGAAAGGCCTATACGTAATCACATTTCTACATAAAATCATCTCTCTCCATAAACCGTCATGACAGCCGTTCTCAACATGTGGTAAAACAGCTGGCAGTACTGTGCTTGCTTCCTTTAGGAAGAAATCAGATCATAACTTAGAGCACAAGTGACATGTGAACGCAGATTAATCATTTTTACATTGCAAAACCAGTTCCCCCTATGATAGCTAATCAGTCTACTCCATAATTCTTTCATATTTGCAGTGGGATGTGTTTCTTAACAATTCATAAACAATTCATTAGGGACATTCACGATTTTTTTGTGTTAAAATGAGCTTTGTATGTATTTTCTCGTGTATTTTTTTCTCCTAATTTAATATTTAGGGGATGGTATCAGCATGTTTGTGATCCCTGACTACAAATAAAAGGCTAGTAATGTTTCCAAATATCAAAGAAATTCATGACTATTCAGGTTTGCTGGTATCCTAAATATATTTTTACTATATTAAAAAAAATGGACAATGGCCCTGAGAGGTCAAATGCACTGCAACTTAAGAAAATGCTACAAATTAGAAAAATGCATCAAAACCACAGAAAAAAACAAAAACTTTCGAAAAAAGTGTTTTGGGGGAGACAATAACGTGACGGAACAGCTGCAGAAGTGAGAGATTAACAGTAAACAGCTAATAGGAAACATGTATCTACAGCAGGGGTCTCCAACTCCAGGCCTCGAGGGCCGGTATCCTGCAGGTTTTCGATAACACCCTGGGTCAGCACACCTGAATCAAATGATGAGTTCATTAGCAGGCCTCTGGAGAACTTCAAGACATGTTGAGGAGGTCGTTTAACCATTTAAATCAGCTGTGGTGGATCAAGGATACATCTAAAACCTGCAGGACATCGGCCCCCGAGGCCTGGAGTTGGAGACCCCTGATCTACAGTATAATATGAACGATGCAGTTAAAATGCAAAGACGCAGTTTACTTGCATCTCATTCTCTCTCACAACACTTTTAGGGGGTCTCAGTGCAATTTTTCACATGTTTTGGTTTCCGTCACTTCTGCAGCTGTTATTGCAGATGCCCAAAAACTCTTCCACTGTGTTTATGTGAGATTTTGTATTGTGTTTTTCTTCCTATGGGTTTTATTTTATTTCCAGCATTTTTCTATTTGCTAGTGTTAAATTGCAGTGAATTTGACCTCTCAGGGCCTCCATATAAAGACCTGAAAAGTATTAGAAGGATTACAAGTCTTGCAAGTATTAGAGGAAAAAATGGTTGAATGTAGTTGAGCTCTTTTAGTCAAGAGACAGAAGAGAGAAATGATACAGCTGTGGGCCCTTTAAGCGTTTTCTTTGTCTACAAGCATTTTTCTTCGCAAGCATTTTTTTGTCTGCAAGTATGAATTCTCACTTGCTTCCTTTTGACTGGGAATTAAAACCAAAAGCAGCTCAGTGTGATCTTTTTATATACTTTATATAATCTGGTCAATTACAAAGCTTTGTATTACTAGCTGTGTTGTGCAATCTGTTTCTGTCATGGACCACAAGTGCATTACACATTACAGAAGTAATGACAGCTTTGGAAAGTTATGATATTTATTAAACATTTAGGATTTTTTTTTTAAATAATGTAAATATTTAATGTGTTTTATGCACTAAGAAAACGGAGTTACAATTTTCACCTAAAAATATTTGGTCTGGACTGAACATAAAAGATGTTAGGCACCTTAAGCACCATGATTATCACCATCTTGATTTTTTCAATCCAGGCATCACAGGTGTGACAGCTCACCCTCCATGCTTCCCGCTTCTCCCTGTTGACTTTCAGCAGCAGTTTCCGTAGGTCGTCGGAGAAGTGGCTGCACCTGAGAAGAGGTGCGCTTTCAGTCTATTCCCCCTCTCGGTGACTTCATCTATGAACACCACACACCGCTGACATGCCACACTTTCACATCTGTCTCTATGTTTAGTTTAGTAAACAGATTGGGCAGCTGAACTCTGCTGTGTGTGGATTCTCCTTGTTTAATGTTGGCCTGAGCTAAGCTGACAGCACAACCGAAGGATACAACTAAGAAAAAAACAAGATCTTATACAACTGGAGTTATTAATTGAGATTTTAACCAAAGACTCCACAGGAAAGTATTTGTTGAGGTCACACATAAAGTGAGCAGTAGGGTTATTTTCTCTCACGCTTACATACATCCTGACTTCTTTCTGAGGATTGTGCTACAAAGTGAGCTTAATGTGTTAGTGAGCTATGTGAACTTAAAACCAGAGTTGGCTCTCCTTTTACCTGGTTAAATCAACATGTTAACTAATGTTGAACAGTAATCAGGAAAAGGTTTTGTTCTGAATTTTTATTTAAATTTGACTTGAAGTGCCACATTTCCATTAATAGTTTTATTTACTACATGTTTTAATTGCAATATAGATTTTCTGCTACATTTTTACAGTTTTACGCTGTGACATCAAGAATGAAGCACAGCATTAAAGTTACAGCAGCACGGTGTATTGCATAATTCATTTGCTAATGCAGAAAATCTTTACTTGTTTCTAGACTTGATTCTAGTCTTTTATACACTGTTTGAACTGCAGCTACTAGAACACAGAGCAATCACAGAGAATACCACTCTATGTTATCAAAAAACTGATAAATAAGTGAAAAGTGTTTGTTTAACATCATCATAGTTTTTGCTGTTATATAATGAACAAAGGCTTTCTGGGTGTACTGGTGGTTTAAACCATGTATTATATGCTCAAGGATGATCAATTGGTGAGATATAAAATGAACTTTTAAAGTTTTTTAAAAAAGTAGAAAACCAAAGAAATTGCTGTGAAAGACATTTTTCTTCAGTTTAAAGTTTGTATCCACATGCTGACTCTAGTATTAACACATAAGCAGCTAGAAAGGCTAAGAGGGCTCCTGTAGGCAAAAAACAGACTGTGGTCGAGGGATTCCAATCAAGGCCTGTGAGTGCCGTGATTGTTAAGATGAGGGTCTTAACTATCTCTGAGCTGTTCTACACAAAGCTACTGGATGAGTGTTGGTGCATTCACGTGTCAGCAGATACTGCATGTGCTATTGATGCTAGGAAGACAAAATTGTCATTTGAGTATACTTAATGGCAAATTCATTAAGTATACCTTGCTGGTACTGGGTTGGATCCTCTTTTGAGTTAATTCTCAATGGCATACATTTAACAAGGTGCTGGAAACATTCCTTAGAGATTTTTGTCTATATTGACTTGATAGCATTACACACTTGCTGCAGATTTGTCAGCTGCAAATCCATGACGCTAATCCCCCAAAGATGCTCTCTTGGATTGAGATCTGGTGACTGTGGATGCCATTTGAATGCAGGGAAGTCGTTGTCATGTTCAAAAAACCAGTTTGAGATGATTTGACCTTTGTGACGTGGCACATTATCCTGCTGCAAGTTTCCATAAGAAGATGAGTTGTTATAAAAAGATGGACATGGTTAGTGACAATATTCAGCCAGGTCATGGTGTTTACACAGTGTTCAGTTGGTACTAAGGGGCTCAAAGTGTGCCAAGAAAATATCCCCCACACCATTATACCTACCAGCCACCTGAACCATTGATACAAGGCAGGATGGAGCCATGCTTTCATGTTGTTTGTGTCAATGAAACCAAAACCGAGACTCATTAGGACCTGACAATATTTTCTCAGTCTTCTATTGTCCAATTTTGATGATCCCGAATGAACTGTAGCCTCAGTCCATCTGCTTCAAGGTTCAGCGTGTTGTGCATTCGGCATTCTTCTGCACACCTTGGTAGTAATGAATGAAGGAGTCACGTCGGCTCCAACTATACAGGCCATTCTCCTCAGACTGACATCAATGAGGCATTTTCAGCCAGAGAGCTACTGCTCACTGGATAGTTTCCCAGTTTTCCAGACCATCCTCTGTAGACCCTTGAGATGGTTGTACATGTAGACCAGCCTGTCAGGTACCATTCAAAGTCACTTAAATCACTTTTCTTCCCCCATTCTGATGCTCTATCATGTTTATATGCCTAAATGTAATGTGTTGCTTCCACGTGATTGGCTGGTTAGAAATTTGTGTTAATGAGGAGTTGAACAGGTGTACCTAACAAAATGACTGGTGAGTGTATTTCCTTGTGTTAATGTTCATACCTGAATTCAGCAGCTGTCTTTTGTTCTTTGGTTCTCTTGGGTTTACACCACCTGCAGCTTGATGCAGGTGGTTGTTACAGCTTTCCTCCTTTGTGTCTGCATTTTGGCCCCTTTGATCTGAACTCTATTAGTAGTTAATTCTTTTAATAACTTCACACACTTCTTATGAGGAGGTTGTTGCTAGCGGTTATAACAAACTTTTCTAATTTTTGCCTGGTTTCTCTCATCACTACAATTTAATATGATAGCATAATATATTGATAACATTTATATAAATATCTGTCTACATTACTAAATATCCCACCTGTAGTATCAGTACATTTCACAGCATAGTTTTGTTGCCATGATTTTCTGTACACACAAAAGTAAAAACATTTATCGATGCTGCTGAAATTCTTCACTGCTCACAGTGATAGTTCTCTGTGGGGTGTTAAATGGAGCTCTAATCCACTTACACGTGGCTTATGAAATCTTGTATCACACAGTGACAGGCATGACGCTGATACAACAGGCTTAATGGAAATCATTATATAGATGTTTATATGGCATGTATTAAAAAAAATGACGATTTAAGGTCGAGGCCACCGGTAAAATAGGATAGTGTGCGCACAACTTCAACAAACACTTCAACGTAATTTTTCTTTTTTCTGCTTATCCATTTATTGTCGTTGTCATCTTGATTATTTTTTAACATCATTATGTTCCTTTAACCTGGGAGCTTTTTGCCAGCTGGCTTCTGCGGCACAACGATTCTCAGTCGAGAATGAACTCCGACAGGTTCAAAGGAATACAAAATATGACAGGAGAGGGCAAGAACTTGAGGAATGAATCCTCTCACTGGAAAATCTGTGGCAAAAGAGGGAGCAATGTGAAACACATTAAGTCGGTGACTACAGGAGAAAAGTTTTTATCCTGCAGACTTTTCTGTTTGACAATTTGCACTCGGAGGGTTTCCTTCTGCCTACACCTGCAGGTTTTAAGAAGGTCCTGGAACGGGTCTATAAACGGCTATATATACACAGACCTGCATGTGCTTCTTTGTCTCTGCTGTTGTACAATTTAATTTCAATATGAATATGTTTATACCAGAAATTAAAGAGGTAAACTATAACTAATTAAACTGATATAATTCAGTAAATTTGGTTTAAATTTAGTGGTAAACTAAATGTAGTAGTTTATCTTATGTATCGGAATTTATTTAAGTGACAAAAATGTATTGATATAGCACTTAATGAGATAAAAATCACATTTGAAGAGTAAGGTTCAGAAGTTCAAAAGCTGAAACATTAATTACATAACTTATGGTTTGGTGTCACACCACCACTAACACTGCTACTAGTACTTACTTTTGTAGGCAACGGTTGGCATTTTGTCTTTTGTTTTTGTTTGGACAAAAAAGACAGCAGGTGGTGTACAAATATGAAATCTTAAAAATTCATGCAAAGGGGAAACTGAACACTCATTAAATTAATTTAGTTGAATGGATCAGAATACTAAACTATGCATAATTCCCATTGGTTTAAGCTGTGGTGTATGTCTCTTGCATTCAGCTATAAGGGATCATGCTGCCTCAGACAGCACCTTATTAAATTAAGAAAATTAAGAATTGGCCTAGTGTGGATTTACAGCTCAGGGTCTGGTTCTGAGCAGATTACTGTGAAAGTGGTTTTCTACCAAGCAGTGAGGGCACGCCTGATCTGGTAGCGGCACTTGGTACAAGGAGAGGGCCGCTCTTCTCAGTTGTCATATACTTCTAGGTGGTAGGTGAACAATGAAAATATTTCAGACTACAAATTTCAACTGTAAAAATATTCTTTGAGAGATATGGAACATATATGAAACTTGCAATGTATTTATTATTATTGTTTCCCCAATGGCAAAACAAACCATTTTATACTATTTCCCCCTTCTCTGATTGGTTGACCCACATAAACAAAAGGTTTCGACAGGTGGGTGGGACTATAACTATATTAAGGATATTAGTGAGCTTATTGCCATTCAGAGCTCATAGTTTTAAAAAAATGTTTATAAGAAAGTGTTAATAGCATTCTGATTTTTCTACATCCGTTGACCTCAATATGAAATTTTGTCCATGTTCATTATAAGCATCCACCAACGTATATACGGCAGAAAGAATTTAACATACTAGTGAGTGGGTGAGATGTTCTCAAAAGAAAAAATTTAAAAGCGAGAGATATACAAGAACACAGAAATAAGAAACTGAAACAGTGTCCTCGTCCAGAAAATATCAGGCCTCCTTTGTAGAGATGTCATGATTTTTTTTTCTTTTTTTACATGAAAAGCCCATCTGCTCTTCCCAGAAGACTGTTTCTGTGTGCTTCTACAGCAATAACACTGTATTCCCAAAGCAGCAGTCCTTAGCTCCACTCAGTATCACACACACACGGCCCACTGCAGCACTGTGGAACACTCAGGCAAACACGTACACGGGGAGTGGACATACATGCACGTACAGCACACGCACAGTGTTATCATTAGCGGTGGATCATTATCAGTTTATTTCTTATCATTTAGTTGCTTAGCAACAGCTTTAACAGAATAGAAATATGAGCTGTCATATAGTTAGAGCAAGGTTGTTTTTGATCAGGTCCTGCCCTCTAATGCTGCTGGATAATACGAGTCTCCTTTATGCTGCAATAGTCTTTCAAAGCCCCCGGAGTCACGCGGCCATTCAGATTACACTAAATGAGAGGCTACGGCTGCACTTCCATTCATTTTAATGTCAGTCACTCAGCTTTGACACGCAATGCTTTTATTCATTTTATTTTATTCATGTATCTTTTGTCATTATTTCAATTTCATCTTTTTAGATTTAAATCATGTCTGCCAGACATGCTCAGTACAATCCAGCCGGACACCGGTTTTAGAAAGCCTCAGACACAGAACAACAAAATTGGGGTTCAGCTTTCTGATATTGGGTATCGTTCATACCCAATATCAGAAAGAGTCACTGTGTGTGTGTGTGTGTGTGTGTGTGTGTGTGTGTGTGTGTGTGTGTGTGTGTGTGTGTGTGTGTGTGTGTGTGTGTGTGTGTGTGTGTGGGTGTGAGAGAGTGTGTGTGGGTGTGAGAGAGTGTGTGCGCGCGCTCTGTCTGGCTCCACCATGACTGCCTGAAAGAGGTTTGGACACTTGGATAATTGCTTGGACCTGACGCTGACCATACACACTTCTCCCCCTCACAAAACCATATCCGTTATATCAGATTTGTGTGAGGGTTTTTTTCTTTGTATGTGTGCATCTGCCCATGTGTGAATATATGTATGTGTGTGTTAGCATGTGTGTTTGTGGTCAGAGAAAACTATAGAGAAGTCTCATAAACCCTAGAAAGAAAGTCTCTTTGTGAGCTGT
>VURO01049594.1:47726-58215 GCA_015108175.1 Pelvicachromis taeniatus | reverse complement strand
AAGCCTTGCAAAACACATTTCCACCTGGAAGTCATACTGGAGACTATGTGGCTGTAATGCACACTCGATGTTGTCGCAGGTTTGTGTGACGTGATTTGGCCGTAAATGCAAAAGCAGCAACACACACACACACACACACACACACACACACACACACACACACACACACACACACACACACACACACACACACAATTTTGTGAATTTTTGAGACTTGAGATACAGTCTGGTGTGCTGGTGCATTAACGTGACAGCATCACACAGTGGCTGCAGATTTCTTGGCTCTACATCCGTGATGTGAATCTCCTGTTCTGCCACAATTTAAAGGTGCTCTACTGGTCTGAGATCTGGTGACTGTGGATTACATGGATCCTTACTTCCATGATAATTTGACTCTACGACTGAATGTTACAGCAGAAATCCAGACGACGTTTTTCCAATCTCCAGTCCAGAGCAGCGCTCAGCGTGGTCGTCTGCTGCTGTTGCCCATCTGCTTCGTGTGTCCTGTTGTATGTACAGAGATGCTTTTCTGCAAAGTGTTTAATATTATTTAGAAAGACAAAATATGAAGTTGCTTAATGCAAACAATTCCTGTAGGTTAAAGGAAACCCATCACCGCCTGGAGTGTGACCTCCTCTTCCTGTGACCGTTTGCTTTGTTATCCCACTCATCTCCTGTATAGATAACATTTTTTTTTAAGTGGCTCTGGATTGGTTTACCTACTCACACCCACTCTCTGAGTCTGTGAACCCACAATATGCTCTAATACTTTAATAAACACACCACCACAGCAAACTAAAGGAAAATAGGACGTATTTGAATCAGCTCGAAGCAGTCCGGCTGCTCTCCTTTGACCTCTGGCATCAGCGATGCATTTTCACCCAGAGAACTGCTGCTCGGCTGGATGATAAACCCCAGAGATGGTCGTGTGGGAAAATCCCGGGTGATAGCTCCCTGTGTGTTTATACAGCACTGCTGCATGTCATTACACTCGATCTTCTCTCTCACACTGTGGGTTTTGTCTCTGTCTTATCTTTTTTCACCCTCTTCTCTTTCCCGTCAACCTCCAGCGGCTGCTCCTCCCTGAGCCTGGTTGTTCCTCTTAAAAGGAAGTTTTTCTTTCCAGCTGAGCTCGCTCACAGGGAATGATAGGGTCTCACCTCTAATACATACATTTTAGTGTTGTGTTTTCCCGTAAAGCTATCAAGAGGTGCTTAATCCATCTACTTGTTGCAGTTTACAAATATGACTTGATTTTAAAGGTCACCTAGCGCCTGCCTCTGTGCCAGGCTCACTGGCCACCGAGGCTTTTCCAGGAAGTCTGTGGTCTGCTCGCCTGTGGGGAAATGAAGAGCCGCCGCTGGAGACGTTACCCTCTATAAAAACACCATGTGAACAAACGCTGAGAGGGCCAAGAGCCATCAACGCTGCCAGGGACCGAACCTGTGAACATATTCATGTTAACAAGTCACCAGGTCCAGTGGTGACTGAAGACTTATTTTGTTCAAACAAGTGGAAAACGCCAGTAGAGTGAGTCATTCAGTTCCAATGCAAAAAAACAACAAAAAAAGTGTTGAATAGGCTGTGATTGCTTCTCTTCAGCACACTGTCTGACACTTTAATCAAAATAACAACTGACTGTTGAGGCTGCTTCTTTTAGCTGTTTTTTTCCCCCCACATCCAATCACTTTTGAGTTTTTGATGTGGAACAAGAGGATGATGACCAGGAAAGAAGCAGCAGCAGCATCAGGGCACTCATATCTGATCACTCAGTCACACATGGTTAAGATGAGCTGCTGAAGTTTAAACTGAGCATCAGAATGGGAAACGCTGGCTGGTCCGACGGGATTTTCTCACACAACCATCTCTAGGGTTTACAGAAACCCTAGAGATGTTTTCTTTTTCAGAGAGATGTTTTCTCTCTGAAAAAGAGAAAACATCCTGTTCTCTGAGTGAGAATGTCTTGTTGATACCAGAGGTCTGAGGAGAACGACCAGATTGCTTCAAGCTGACAGGAAGGCAACAGTAACACATCCACTCGTTACAGCTGAGATCTGCAGAAGAGCATCTCCAAATGCACAAAAATGGTCTACAGCAGCAGAAGACCACACCGGGTGGTACTCTTGTCAGCTAAGAATGGGAAACTGAGGTTACGTTCACACAGGCTCACCAAAACTGGACAACAGAAGATTGGGAACTGATCTGAGGACCTCGATTTCTACTGCAGAATTCAGATGACACGTTTTGGCCTCGTAGTAGCAACTAAATGCCACAATGTGGCTGATAATGCTCATCCCTTTATTGTCGCAGTGTACCTATCATGGCTAAACTTTACACAGACTTACCAAAGTAGAATGTTAGACGATTTAGTCTTGATTTCTGTTGTGACAATTTCAGAATGTGGTGGAAACAGCATTAAAGTACAGTATGGATCCATCTTGCCTGATGTCAAAGTTGTAGGCTTCTGTGTGTGATGCTGTGGAGCAAAATCTCTGAGAAATGTTTGCAGCACCTTGTTGAATCTATGCTACAAATACATCAGCAACAACAGACAGACTGAGACTACATCCAGTGAAAATGTGTTTAAAAGGTTCAGAATTGGATGATTTGACATCCCTAAGCTTCTGCAGTGTGCGCGGGCCTGTGAGTGTGGACACTGGGATCATGTCTTCAGTGTCTTGCTGCACTCTTAAATTATGTCCAAGTGGAAACAAAGCACACAAACAATTGTTCTACTGATGTTTTTCTAGTGACTTGACTTCAGTCTGTGGTGACTGTTGCTACACTTCGGCTCCACCTCTGCTGGTTTATAAAATCTTAGGCTACTCTGGGAAGCAGACCAGAGAAACAAGAAGGCTGAAAATGTCACGTACATCGCATTTATTCTTTTGTGTGGCTGAATAGTGAAGCTGCCTGGAAGGACGACATGTTTGAGAGATGCGTCCTGGCAGCCTCTGAGAAAAGAACGCTTTTCAAACCTGAAGTAGGTTAAAGGAAAGCCATCGTTCCACCAGAAATACTTCAGTGCTGCACAGAACAATTGCGGTCTCCAAATCCTCAAGCATGAGCACTAAATGTTTACTCCGCCCGTGTTCACACTGAACAGACGGGGGGTTCAGGTTTCATATTTTGGAGCGGCCTTGTGCTGAGAATCCAAACAGTCCTGCCTGTATTCCCTAAATGCTGATGATGAATGGGCAGACGGCATGAATAGGCTCAGTGTTATAAGCACATGTTCATACCGCGAAATCCTCCACCGGCTCTCAATGACCAAAGGGGGGCAGGGGGTGGATGGAGGAGGAGGAGGAGGAGGTGGTGGTGTCTGAGGTGTGAGACAATGTGGAGTGATGTGTTGTACCATGCACCACCCTCACCGGCCTGCAGGTCTGCGCTCCGCTCTCCAGAGCTTGTGCTTGTTTAGGTTATGTCTCCACAGCCTGCGTCCCCAGAGCGAGCAGACCCGGCTGCCTCCGCTTGTTATGTTCAGGTCAGCTTTGTGTTTTTATCCTGAGTGAAGCTTCCCCAGAGACGGCACAGTGAGCAGTCAGGCTTTCCAGCAGCTGGGGAAAACGAGCTGCCTGCTGCTGCTGCTGCTGCTAGCACACCACCACCACCATCAGGTCTGGTACCAGCTGTGCTGACACCCAGAGGACGGCTGCAGGGAACTCAGAACGAGGGTGCTCAGCTTGTGAGTGTTTAGGCAGTGGGAGGAAAGAGGTCAGATACTCCTCACTGAATTCCCCCAAAATCAGCTGGGAGCAAAGTATCCAAGCTCATCCCAGTAAACAGGTACTGGTGGGGATATTTAAACAAGATTCACTGCGAGAGAAATCCAAAATCAGGACCTCAGTGAATCCATACTTCTTGTATTGTCTGTGCAGGAAATCCTGAGCTATTGGAGAGCAACATCACAGCACATTTACTGTTGAATCAACCAGGTTAAACATCCATCCATGAAAAAGGGTCGAGGCCAGTTGATTCTATAAACGCATGTATATCACGCTGTGACGTGTCTCCTCTGGTATCAGAGTATCTGTTGGGAGGAAAGCCCATGTTACGAGTGGGGGAACCCCACCCCAGCAGATCAGGATCCGGAGCTTCATGCAGCTCTCATCAGCTGTGGAAAGTGCTCAGAGAGGGTGATTAATCAGTGAAGTGTTGCTCAGGGATGAAATGCAGATCCCAGACCTGCTACTTGGCCTGCCCAGCTGTTGCTGACGGTTGCCAGCGATGCTGGAGAGCATTGTTTAACTCTTGAAACTGTTTTGACATCAGTCACCTACTGGAGTCCAGCAGGGCCAAACGAGTATCAACACGGTGAACTTTAGTGGATCGGGCACGGCAGCCATGAGTCAACAGGCAGCCATGTGACAACGAGACCCAGAACTTTACACCGACGAGGGTAACCTGTAACCTGTGCTTGTTCATTTGCTCAGTCTGCCTCAGCATTTGGAGACGGTTCATGCCAACTGCACTTCTTATACAAGCTTTCTTGTAAACTCCAGCTCTGTAGCATTTAGGTGAGCTCTTATCGAGCTTGGCCTGTTTCTGTAGCTGACACTGAAAAATGATGCAATTAAGAGAAATTGCTCAACTCCACATATGGTGCTGTGAACGTTTTTGGCCTTTGATCATTTCCTAGTTTTTTTTGGTTTTTTTTTGCATATTTATCACACGTCCATGTTTCAGATGATCAAACATGTGTTAATATTAGACAAAGATAACCTGAGTAAATATAAAATGTACTTGAATGTACTGAGTAAAAAATGATGATGTCAGATGTCTATGTGAAAAAGTAATTACCCCCCCTAAACCTAACAACTGGTTGTGCCACCATCACCAGAAAACGCTGTAATCGAGCATTTAATCGAGATAATTGCCAATGATGCTTTCACATCGCTGTGGAAGAATGTTTGGGTCCCTTTTGTTTGCAGAATTGTTTTAATTGTGTCACACTGGATGGTTTTCCAACATGAACAATGTGTTTAAGGCATCTCAACTGGATTGAAGGCCACAGTTTCACTAAGCCGCTCCAAAACCTTCTTTTAGTTCCCATTTCAGCCATTCGGAGGAGACTTGCTGGTGTGATTTGGATCATTGTCCTGCTGCAGAATCCAAGTGTGCTTCAGGGCTCAAACAGACTATCAGATATTCTCCTTCAGGAGCAGAATTCATGGTTACATCAGTTACGGCAAGTCGACCTGAAGCAGCCAAACAACCCCAGACCATCACGCCTCCATGTTTGACTGTTGTTTTCTGAAATGCTGTGTTAGTTTTATGCTAGATGTGTCGAGACCTAGACCTTCCAAAACACCAACTTTTGTCTCATCAGTCAACAGAATATTTTATAAGTCTCGGGGGATCATCAAGATATTTTTTGGTAAATATGAGACGAGCCTTTGTCTTCTTTTTGGTCAGCAGTGGCTTTCTCCTTGAAGCTTTCCCACGGATGCCATTTTTGCCCAGTTTCTTGTTCATAGTTGAATCATGAACTTTGTTTCTTCCCACCTCTGTTAAGGCCAAAGTACAAATACTTTGTTACTGTACTTAAGTACATTTTTTAGGTATCCGTATTTATTTTTGTGGCTCCCTACATTTCTAAACAAATATCTAAACTTTCTACTTGTGCTCGATACTTTCGCTTTAACGCATTTGAGGGGCGATAGTATTTGTTGACGGCCTTCAAACCGATTTGAGCTCTAAACGGTAACGAATGACAGGCAGTCCTGTTCGTGTCCATGTAAAGTCAGATATGATCTGCTTATGATGTGACGCCATTTTTCTTTTTTCATGCGCATCAAAACAAACCAAGGTATGCTAACTTTGTGTTATTATTTTCACTTTTACTTGAGTAAAGAAGTTGAATCAGCACTTCACCTGTAACTGGAGTGTGTTTTAACACTAGTATCTGTACTTCTACTTTTAAGTACAGATACTTCTACATAAAAGAAGTATGTAGAAAGACTTTCACCGCATACCGTTTTACTGTATACGGTTTATTTTTACAATTTTACACTTTGCAGATTAGTGAATACTTCAGATGCAATTCTTTAATATCCAACGTTAATATCCCCATTCGCTGATGTGTTCTTTTCAGTTTTCACTTTATCATAATTTTTGCTTTAAAAAAAGAATTAAACCTTCAAATCACAGATATTTATGATCAATTGGGTGACAAAATTGAATTTCCTGATTGATTAATCGATGACTGGCTGCATGGGGCTTAATTTTAAACCCAAGCATTGATTTATGATTTTCCCTCTTCTTTTCAAACCCACATTAGGCAATGGAATAAATAAGCACGCACAACACAGTTACACTGTTTATGAAAGCCAGCTGGGATTATCATTGTTGGAGGTCTTTCGCTTTCACCATCAGAGATAGAAGGACATTTATGAGCTGCAGGTCTCTGAGGCCAAAATCCACAACATCCCAGGTTTGTCCAGTGTGAACATCCGGAACGCCATCATGGACCACCGGCACATCACTCGCTGGCCGTTTAGTCCAGCCAAGAACTGTGTGGTACCTCGATCCCGTCCGTTCACCGAGCAGACCGACGAGCTCTCTCCGGTGGGTCTGCTTGTTTGCTTTAACAGCTTGCTAACCCTGCTTCCTTTCATCAGCAGTCACCATCGCTGCATCCACAGACGGTGACTTCATGCTCTGTCTGCTCACTCTTCTCCTCTTCCTCAGCAGCTGGTTTACCAGTTCGCTGACAGACATTAACTTGGACTGCATGAATGGGGATCGCTTTTTCCTTGTATGGTTCTTTGTAGTTGTACTCATCAAGGAATTCAGAGCTTCAGACTTTATTCCACACTTTCCCAGAGGTCAGAGGAAATCTTTTGTTGTTGTTTTGTAAGCGCAAAGTCAAATGTTTGAGCCCCACAATGGCCGGTTTTAGTTTTTAAGTAAAAAAAAATATATATATAATGATAAGAACTGTCCCAATCAAAGGTTTAAGACTACTTGAGAAATGGGGAAAAAAAAAAAAAAAATCATATTTTGCATGATTGGATCTTAACAAGGTTCCAAGTAGAGCTTCTTAAATGATCCTGAGGATTACGGAACAAAACATTCAAGTGGAAGACCCAAACAAATTCACCAGCACTGAGCCGGAGGATCCAACTGGCTGTCTGTCAAGACACTGGACGATCCTCGATCCAAATTAAGGCCGTTACTTGTGTCGACTGCAGCCCCGTAACCATGAGGCGGCATCTGAGACTGAAGGGCTTCAAAAACGGTCAGTTCGTCTCCTTGAACGCCACAGAACTGACTGTTTGGACTTTGCAGGAGAGCACCAAACATGGGCCATTGAAAGGTGGAAGAAACTTTTATTCTCTCAGAAAAAATGTAACCATGATGGTCCTGATGGTTTCCAATGTTACTGGCATGGCAAGCAGATCCCACCTGAGATATTTTCTAAGCACCACAGTGGAGGGGGCGCCACAATGGCCTGGGGTACGTTTCCTCCATTGGAACAATGAAGCTTCAGGAGGTGCAGGGGCGTCAAACGACTGCTGGCTATGTCCAGATGTTCCAGAGGAGCATCCCTCATGACTGAAGGCCCCCGTCTGGGTTTTTCAACAGGACAAAGCTACAGGACACAATGGCCGCGGGACATCTTCGGGACTTACTAACATCACTCTTTTGGACCATCCTGCGTCTTCCCCTGATCTAAATCCAATTGAGAACCTTTGGGGATGGAGGGCAGGGGAAGTTTACATAAATTGGACAACAGTTCCACACAGTATTTATTTTTTATGTAATGACATGTAACGACTACCTTTGTTTTTTTTAATTAATTTATTAAGTAAAGAGAACAAACAGTGTTCTCCCTGTGTCACATTGTAATTCCACAGCAGTGTTAGAGGTGAAGGCTGTGTTACAGCGTGTATAACCTCCCGTTCTGAGCTCCACCAATCGTTTCAATCGTTAAGTTGCACACCTGTACACCTATAATACCTGCGAATATCCCAGAAACTAGAGTTAATAGTAAATGAATCTGTCTCTATCTCTATTTGGACACTTGTTTTTATACTTCTGTTGCATGCATGCTGCTATGACAACCCACTCTTAAGTATTTTTATGAGCATTACTGAATTTGTGGGAAATGTTGGGAAACTATGGAATGATTGTGAAGTGTCACTCAAAGAAGTGATAATGTCCTGATACGTCCCGATGAGAGGGCGGACTTTGTGTCCCTCACATGAATGTACACTGATAGACAGTTTTCATGCTTTTCACTGACTTCCAGCACTTGGAAGACTTAGGAACATTTCCATCAGAAACAGCTAAAGATGACAGGAAGTTTCAGAGTATTCTTGTGTAGGTAAGAAACTGATTTGAGTAGCAGCAGACCTCATCTCATTGTTGCTGAAAAAGAAAACAGAAAAGAGGGTGGAAGAGTGAGGGAAGGGGCGTGCAGTGTGATTAAACATTCTCTCCTTGTACCGCATCTTTGGGAACGCGATCGTCTAATAGAAAGCTGTGGATGTGATGGAGCAGGCCAAGCTCTGCATCCGCCTCACATGCCGAGCGACGGCGATGATGGATCTGGTGGTTAAGGTCAAAGTAAGACCTCAGTGCGAGGAAAGATTGGGAAACCGCGTGGAAACTTGTTAAACAGCCTCCTGTGACAAAGTATCTGGGAATGTGAGAGGAGGAACTGATTAGAGTGAATGTCTCGCCAGAATGTCCATATGCTCTGACGCGAGTGGACAAGCAGCAAATCACATCTGATGGATACATTTTTTTCCCTCCACCAGTCTTACCCACTCACAGTCCAAAGAGTGGAATTCCAACAGATTTCATGCAGGAAACAATTGCCTGCGCTATCATTTCCCAGAGGATTCCCAAACCACTTTCCACACAAAGCTTCATTTACCAAACACAATCACACTGGTGAAACTGGGCAGTTAAAGATCACAAACTTGATCTGGGTTAGAGAACAAAAGGCAACATCAAATAAAATATAAACTCAACGGCCTCTTTATTTAGTCCACAGGGTTCGCACTCTTCAGAACAACAAGGTGCTGGAAGTGTTGACAGCTGCACATCCCAAAGGCGCTCGATTGCATTGAGATCTGGTGACTGTGGAGGCCATTAGTGTAAAACATAGGGACATTATGACAATTAAGGGATATGCATTATCAGTCACTTTGTGGCATTTAGTTGCTACTACGAGGCCAAAACTTGTCAGCTGAATTTTGCAGTAGAAATCAAGGTCCTCAGATCAGTTCCCAATATTCTGTTGTCCAACTTTGGTGAGCCCGTGTGGACGTAAGCTCAGTTTCCTGTTCTTAGCTGACAGGAGAGGCACGTGATGTGGTCTTCTCCTGCTGTAGTCCATTTGTGTCGAGACTCAGAGAGGCCCTTGTGCATATTTTGTTTATAACGAGTGGTTATTTGAGTTACTCTTGCCTTCCCATCTGACCTCTGGCATCAACAAGGCATTTTCACCCAGAGAACTTGCCGCTTACCGGATGTTTTCTCTTTTTCAGATGGTTCTCTGTAAACACTAGAGATGGCAATGTGGGAAAATCCCAGTAGATCAGCAGTTTCTGAATGATTCAGACCAGTCATGTTTATAATCATTGGAATCACATTTCTTCCCCATTATGATGCTCAGATTGATTCAGCAGGTCATCTTGACCATGTCTACATCCCTAAACTGTATTACTGCCACGTGATTGGCTGATTAGATATTTGGATCAACAATCAGCGGAACATTTGTTGGCTGCGTAGGAAGACAGCTGCTCAAATTGGAAGTTTTCTAGTTGATGATTTTTAATGATGTATACTATATGAAGAGCAACATGGGTGAAAAATAAGTGTATGATGAAAAAGGAACGAAATTTAAACTCTGACAATTTAAAAAAACGACCACACCTCAGACACAAAGCTCCGCCCACCTGCTGGTCAAGCCTTCTGTTTGCAAGAGGCAGCCAATGAGAAAAATGTTTGCTTAAAGGGAGAGGAGCGAACACAGCTAGTTTGAGGGGCTGCACTGAGGCTTTGTATAAATAATGATTATTCTGAACTGTGAATCGTGTAAAGCTACTTTAGCAGAGTCCAAGAATAAACACACGATGGCTGAAAATGTCTAACAGATGTCTAGTCTACATTTATATGTCAGTCTTCTGAATGACATTACCCGAGGGAATATAATTAAAAGACTGTACTCGATCGATGGTGTATCTTGTCGTTCTTTTTTCATTAACCTGAAAACATCACCCGACTGTCTCCAAGTCTCTGGGCTGTGGAAAGGAACGCATTTTCAACACATGACTCTGATGTCATGCTGTTCCTGTGTCAGCGGAGCATTCCTGAGGTTAGCAGCTGATCCGTGGATGAACTGTGTGATTGTTGCAGATGTTTAGGGACACACAAAATTTCAGGTTTGTCAACCAATCAAGCAGTTACACTGATGTACTTTAAAACAAACAAGTTATTAGGGGAAATCCTTTTACTGTTTGCTTTATGATAA
>VURO01049594.1:26241-47706 GCA_015108175.1 Pelvicachromis taeniatus | reverse complement strand
CCACTCTTTTTTTTTTTTTTTTTTATAACCCCCCCCCCCCCCCCCCCCAATATTTCCCCATCTTACATTGCAAGTACGCTATACTTGTTGGGTGTGGGCTGTATTATGGAGTGTTTTAATCTTGCCTAATTTCCAGGTATTTGTTACAGGAAAGGACAAATTATACAGTAATTGTAAGTTACTGTAAGTATGTATGGTGGAACAAATTTTAAGTAGTGTTTAATTACCAGGTGATTTTGTGGAAGAACAATATTTCTCCATTCTACATTGTAAGTATGCACTGTGCTTCCATATTCCATATAATTACAGGGGAATTACACACTTAGTCATGAGCCATAATATAAAGTTTTACCCAAATTAATACATCACCAGATTGAGCTAAAATTCTTTTAATGCTGCTTCAAGACTGATTGTTGCAGGTTTTGAAAGCTTTGTGGACTGAATGTCACTGACTCATAACTGGATATTTGCACACTGCACAGCAGTCCTACTTTCCCTATTCTCTCTCTCTCTCTCTCTCTCTCTCTCTCTCTCTCTCTCACACACACACACACACACACAGACACACACTTTTAAAAAGAACCAAAAGAGGTTAATAAATTTATGCATTTTATGGCTTAATTATGGACATTTTTAGAAGCAGCGACTACCTCCTCTCACATCACATGCACTGCATATTTATCAACTACTCATTGCAATTTTCACTGAGGCAGAAGAGTTTTTGTTAAGGCCTGCAGGACAAATGCTCAACACAGAATAAATCAGGGCTGCATGAAGCCGTGTTTGTTTGAGTGTAGAGCGAGTCTGACGAGGTCACTGATCACTCAAGCTTTTCGTTGCTTCTAACTGATCCTGTGACAAACATAGTCTGACTTACAGTTTTGCCTTTCCTTCTAAACACTATGATACAAAATATGGCAGCAGCAGCTAATTTTTGCCAGAAAGCACACTTCTTCACCCTCAGCTCGCGTTTAACATTTGCACAGCAGGCAGACTGTAACGGCAGCTGCTGAGTGCACAAAATGTAAACTCGTTTTAATGTATGGGATTAGCAAGTCCCTAGACGCAAGCCCCGAGTGAAATACAGGCTCAAATAAACACACGCTCTACAGCATTCGGTATATATGTTATTTTTATTGTAAGGACTGAAAATTATACAATACGAGAATGTAAAACATTCCTCGGGTGGCAAACGAGGAGCTAGGAACGTGTCAAAGAAGCCGTCGAGCGGAGAGGTGGATGGATACATGGATGTGGAGGGGGAGGAGCTAGACCAACATGCTGGGATCTCGCTTCTTCTGAGGCCTGAGGAGGGAGGAAATAAAAATAATTACCATGACGTCACAATAATGCCCCCCCATCCCCCGATTCAAAAACAGAAAAAGCAGACGTGAAGAAATATGGCGCCAACGTTAGACAGTCAAAGACAATTCAGGACTTCATTAATTGAGCTGAAGTCATTTAATCCAAAGAAGCAGTAATTAATGACACCGCTGCCCCCGTGGAGCTGCAGACAGCCGATACTGCATTCATATCACACGCAGACTGAAAAGATTCCCGTGTTTACGACATGCGAATGTTCACATCACTGAACAGCTCTGGCGCTTGTCGTGAGGGATAAATACACAATAGGCAGCGTCTCCTTTACATTTGGGTTCTCTACCCCCGCAAGAGAACAACTGTATTCAGTGTGGAGAGTCGATAAGATTGATGATAAATAATATGTGGTGGGCTCAACACACTGTCAGCAACAATAGTATATGATATAAAACATCTGTGAGACAGATGTGTGTAGGACCAGACTCAGGCGGATCGTGTCTCAATGACGAATTTCAGAATGACGACAAACACGTGGAACTAAACGTTCCCGAGGGAGCAATCTACACTTGAGATGGCCTTTAAGGACTCTGACTGCTTACAACGCACAGTAAATGGCCACATGAAGGTGGAACCAAAGGTGCAGAGTAAATCTCCATACACGTCCATGTTCAAACGGTCAACACAAATAGAAGAAAAAAAAAAGACGATTGCAGACTCTAATCACCAATTTCCTCCTTCATGCCAGCTTGACTCCAGCTGAATTTTTATGTGACATTCGATGACCTCCTCTGTACCCTTAAAGACGAGTTTCAACACCTCAGCATTTTCCCAAGATGTGGTTTGACCACCATTAGAACAGTTTCCGGGTTTTCCTGCAAACTTCTGATACAAACTCAGTCATTTTGTTCTTTAAGCAGGTCTGAAATATGACAGAAACCACTCAGTTTAGAGAAGAGCTTCAAGGTTTATGCCTGGTAGGCTTCTAATTTATTTATATAGTGCCAAATCATATAGTGCCAAACAGTCGCCCCTATGGGCAGATGCCCCCCTATGGGCAAGCACTTGGCGACCGTGGGAAGGAAAAACTCCCTTTCAATAAAAAGAAACTGAACCGACGGCACCTTAAGGAAGTCACCACACAGGCACCTGTGTTTGTCTCGCATTCATACGCTTGTATCTATGGATGTAGCCCAAAGCTGGAAAACGTTGCTCCATACCAGAACTCCAACGTCAGGACCACGTCACTGAGGCAACCAGCAGTGATGCTGGTTGCCTCAGCATCACTGAGGCAACTTTGATAAGTGGAACATGTCATCGGCGTGGGGAAGAAAGAAACGCTACACAGATTAGGTCAAACCCAACCTCCACTTACTTCTGGAGAAGTATGCTAATGACAGACCACACTGCTGAGCCAGTCGGCCATCTATCACCCACTTCTGGAAGAAATGGTGATCAAAACTCACTGCAGGCAGCAGGGAAAAGGCCCAGTGCAGCACCAGTAACGTCACAACCTCTACTTCCAGTTAATGTGGACACTCACTCCACGAGGCCGGCCTGACAAGGACGCCTGCAGTGTTTAATCTTTCACACAGCTCTCAGAGCTCATAAGGGACATGACATAATATGCACAGAGGCCCTAATCTGGTCAGTGACACCCCATCGATCTCATCGCACAAAATTGCACCCACTGCTGCGGGCTGTAGCCAATCCAACACTAACACAACAAGCAGCAAGTGATCATTAGGCGTCCGGCTTCATTGGGTAATGCAGCGAGGTTTGCCCTCTGAGGAAGGAGGCGGTGATGTTTACATTCCTCGGGCAGCGATGGGTGAAACTGTGATACTTTGACAGAAATGCAAACCTACTTTGTGTGTTATTATCACACAACGTTACTTCCTACGAAAACACTCAGACAGCTATGTGGGAGTGTGCCAAAGCCAGAGAGTTGTCTAGAGAACAGTGACAAAATTAACTGTATTTCTTTTTTTTTTACTCTGAGCAGCTGCATTTCAGTCCAGCAGTGTGATTTGCTAGCTGTTAAACTAATGTTGTTGTGATCTCTGCGTCTGCTTATGTCAAAAAGAAAAATGACTTAAAAACCCACTGGAGGGCTTCGGGCTGGTCTATGTCAGCTGGCGTTCCCTCTTAAAAATCATTTAAAGCCAACTTTGGAACTTTGAGCGTTAAAGAATGACCGACAAAGCTCAGAAATGATGAACACACCGTCACGTTGGGAGCGTTTCTACTCGTCAATGTACTCGAAAGGCTCAGGCGGCTCAGGCTCCTGCTCTTCCTCTTCAATTTTGGGGCCGTGAGCTGAGACAGGCTCCACCAGCTCCTCCTCCTCCTCGCTGGTGTCCTTCATGATGATGATCCCGCCTGTATGGAGCTGGTGACATATGGGAGGGAAATTAGCACAAGTGTGGAGTAACAGGTTTAAGGTTTGTATACACTTTATGGACAAAGGGTTTGGGTCACACCTCTTAATAAAGTTAAAGAATGGGTCAAGCTCAGTGAATTTGAAACTTGAATAGGATGTACCATTGCAACAACGTCGTTTGTGAATTTTCTTCCCTCTTAGATCTTCCAAAAACAGCTGTAAGCGGGATTAATGCAATTGAGGAAAGATGCATACAGCATGCAGAGCAGGGTCACCGAATAAATGCAGAGCTCCAAACCTCATCTAGCATTTGGGGTAGAGCGGGTCATCTACTAATTGAAAGGTTGGTGGTTTGATTCCCGGCCGCTCCAGGCTGTATCCTTGGGCGAGATCCTGAACCCTGAGTTGTGTTCAGAGTGTGTGTGTGAGAATGTTAAGAGTAGAGTAGAGTGCTGTGAGTGGAGTAGAAAAGTGCCATACAACAAGTTTCTATTTCGGATTAACATCAGCACAAAAACTGTGTGATGGGAGCTTCATTCAATTCAATTCAATTTTATTTATAAAGCACCAAATCACAACAACAGTCGCCTCAAGGCGCTTTACATTGTAAGGTAGACCCTACAACAGGTGTCACCAACATGGTGCCCGCGGGCACCAGGTAGCCCGTAAGGACCACATGAGTAGCCCGCGGGCCTGTTCTAAAAATAGCTCACTATAACAACTTACCAGTAAGCTGCATCTATTTTTATTTTTTGTTGCCGTTTTTTTTTAAATCACAATTGCATTGGTGTCAATTTGTTAGAGATATTATTAATATTAGTCAGCGCTAGCTGGTCTCCACGGAAACAGTTGCCATAATCAGTGTCTTTACATAGATGAATATCATTAATTATTAATGATAACATATAATTAAAGTTAAATTGAAGAAATTTGTTATTTCAGAAGTGTGTGTCAAACTGGGAGCCCTTCACATTAATCAGTACCCGAGAAGTAGCTCTCACTTTCAAAAAGGTTGGTGACCCCTGCCCTACAATAATACATGGCATCGGCTTACATGGCCAAGCAGCTCCTGTAAGGAAGGTAATATACGTATGTGACCCAGTACTTTTGTCCATGTGGTGTATTATAGTGTACCTAATAGTCTTTAAATTCAGGACCCCACTACATGACACAGTCTCACAGTTATGGATGCAATTAAAGATGTGCATCCAGTTTCAAACAGTGTCGGGCAGTGTTCTGCAACAGTGACATTTATTTTAAATTCTTTTCAAGATACTTTCCAAAAGAGAGAAGACACATTTAATTAAATATTTAAATTCAGTGTAACAGTAATATCTATAACAGTAATATCTATAACAGAAGTGTAGGTGAATTAGAAGTATTTCTAAATAAGCAGTACTTTTGAGGATTTGCATAATTCAAATTAAAGGTTTCAGGTTTGCATTTGTGCCCAAAAAAAGTAAAGGATTACACACAAGCCTAACAAAGACTTAAAGACAGGAAGCCTTGTATTAATTTCCATATAATAGGCCTTGAATAAACCTCTTAACACTGAGCAGATTTCAAGATAAGTCCTGTAAACCTGCCTTCACTTCCTAAACCTGCTTTGGAACCTAAAACAAACCCTTAAAAGGAAAACAGCATTGCAAAAACTTTAGACAAGCAGGGACACATGTACAGTGTAGTACACCGAGCTTAGCTCGCTGGACATAAAAATCAAACAGTACTTCCTCTTTACAGGACTGGGGTGAGTGCACGCTGTCCTGCCATTTACTGTGGAAAACTGTCAGCGTTTACAGGAGAACCGCAGAGCTCTGGTTTATAGGCCTGGACGGGGGAGAATCTGCACTTTTTAACCGAATGAGGCCAAAAACAACCAGCGGCCTGGATCTTAATTTGAATGATTTATATTAGAGGAAAATAATCAGAGATAAAGTTACACTGTTACATTCTGCTCCCTGATGCTTAGCACTTATTTAGAAATATCATGTGTAAATGCTGTAACTCAGGGGACATCTGAGACGTCACAGAAGCACCGGTGCTATAAACACTGAAGAAGAAGCAGAATAAGTACATTCAACACTCTATTTGGGTGCTATGTTGTGGTGGACACCTCATATTGTTATGCTGGATTAAATTTTGGTGTCATCTGTAGGTGAAAATAATGACTTTATCAGTAAAAGAAACTGAGAACATATTCTCGTAAATGTAATTTTCTGAGAGGGGCCTAAACCCATCTTCCAAACGAGTACCAAATGACTCAGATATTAACAGGAGCGATTGACCGAAGGGGCTTTGACCTTAGCTCAATTTGTTTCGTTTGTTTTCTGAGACATGCCATGTAAAATCTGAGCAATCAAGCACATAAAAAACAGAAAATGTGGATCTCCGTCCACTTCTGGTTGATTCTGAGTTTATACCGGTTTGAAGGGCTGGTAGCGGCACGTCTCTGGCATCGTGAGGACTTTGAGCTGAGCTGGCATCACTCTGGCTGGGTTCTCCAGGAGCTGGAAATTTGGCTCCACCTCCTTCTTTTTCTCTTCATCCTTCTTCTCTTTCTCACCTTCTTGGACCTCCTGTGAAGGAAGAATCAGCATCAGGGCCACAACATACTTACAGTACAATAAATACTGAACGAATCTAGTCCCTGACTCAGAATCATTTGTTTCTACTGTGAATTGGACATTATTGAGGTGTCATGGGTAATAAATTCTACTCCCCTCCATATTTCCATTTCTGTAAATCAGCCTGCTCTTCCTGCTCTGGCACCACTGATGGCAAATGAATCGGGCTGCTCAGCAAATGCTGGAAAACTACGAACGAGGCACGACGACTACTGATGGATTATGAATAAGCAGAGCTTCAAATGAACCGCCTGACCCCAGTTTTAGTGGGTACCTTTCCTTCAACCGCCATCGTTGAGTTAAGCCAAATAAAATCAAAAGCCTGAGACGTGAGCGCGTAGGACGTTTCCAGGCTCGTCTCTCAGCACCAGAGCGGAGACGTAGCGTGGCACAGAGGATCAAACACACGGCTTACACTCAGAGAAAATCCCAATGAAAGTTATACTGACTCTTTACTGACAGGGGTGTCTGAACGCTGGCTGTGGATGAGTGAAAAGCTCAAGAGACTTTAAGAAAAGAAACTGGGTGTATGCTGCGGTACTCCATTCATTGTTCATACAGCTGACATTTGATTTGACTAACAGGGAAGTTTTCATTTGTTTGATGACAACGAAAGCTACAGGCGGGGAAAAAAAAGCACAAATACTTTAACTGCGAAAAACACACTAGTAGAAAAGACGAACTTGTGTGGCGACTGAAGCCAAAGGCGAAAAGCAAAGGACCAGGCTGGACCCCTTGTTCCTTCACAGCTGCCTAATTCTTGGTGGCATAGATTCACTAAGGTGCTTGTTTTTTTTGGTTTTTTTTGTTCTACCACATCCCAAAAGTACTCAGTTGAATTGAGATCTGGCGACTGTAGAGGCCATTTGAGTACAGTGAACTCATTTTTTATGTCTAAAAAACCAGTTTGAGATGACTGGATCAATGGACATACTGTGGTCATAAAACGATAGACATGGTTAGCAACAACATTCAGGTATGGTGTTAAATGATGCTCAGTTGGTACTAATTGGCCTGAAGTGTGACAAGAAAACATCCCCGACACCCTTACACCACCACCAGCACCAACCTGAAACTTTGGCATAACTGAGTGCTCAAGTAGAAAAGTGCTTCATACACCATGCCTCAATTACCCATTCATTACAAGCACTGCCTTCCTATTAGCTCCACTCTGGCCATTCTCCTTTGACCTCTGACACAAACAAGGCATTTTCACCCAGTTTCACTGCCAAACACTGGATATTTTCTCCTTTTCCAGCATCCTCTATAAAACCTAAAGACAGCTGAGTAGGAAAATTCTGTAAAAAGGTTCAGACCAGCCTGCCTGGCACAACCACCATGCCACGTTCAAAGTCACTTAAATCATTTTCTTCCTCATTCTGATGGTTGGTTTGAACCTTGTCTACAAGCCGTCTAATTAGCTGATTAGCTTTTTGACAACGAGCTGAACAGGTATACCTAAAAAGGTGGACAGTGGGTGCAGCACATCTCTCTACAGCTAAAGAGTTTCATGACTATAAATATAACAAATGCTTTAACTTCAAATGCAGGAATGAAGGACCTGAGTACCAACAACCACACTTCTGTTTTCACTTAAGAAAAGCAACCTCCGTGTGGTTAGGGTTTGATTTTGTTGGATTTTTCCGTTTCTGGAGGTAAAACTGCCTTCTCCAACAATAAACAAAATAACTATAAAAAATAAGAATAATATTTAAAAAAAATTAATATGGAACAGGAACAAAAAACAACACAATGTGATTACTAGCAATGAATCAGAAAAGTTGGGTTATTTTCCCCACTCACTACTTCCATCTTCTCCTCCTCCTTCTCTTTCTTTTCCTTCTCCTTCTTCTTGGCTTTGGCTGTGATGGAGAGAACAGCAGTGGACACCTGGCATGCAGAGAGAGAGAGAGCGAGAGTGAGAGAGAAGCGTGCACAGACATTTCCACAACGTCAGAAATGACCACAGACATTAAGACTTTCTACAAACATGGCTTAAAAAGTACAAAACTAGTGAACCACAAAATAAATGTCTTTCATTACATTCTCCAAGGGCAGGATTGGATTGTGAAATGAAGCAACTGAGAATTTTTTTTAAAAAGGCCAGAGATTCTACAATAATAAACACAACGGGCAGGAAAATGATGAGTCTTTACAGGGAGGGATCGAAATTATTCGCCAATCAATATGGAGCGGGATCAGCTTTCCTGAACTAATAATTTCAGAATAAGTGAAAGCAAAACAAGCTGATGTGTTGTGGCGCCTCAATGCTCACCTTCTCCTTCTCCTTCTCTTTGGGAACCTCCAGAGCTGGTGGGTAGGCGAAGGTGGAAGGCTTACAGTTGGAGCGGTACTGCACCTTGGGCATCTGAAAAAGAGAGAGGAGAATAAAACTTTGCAAAGATGTTAAATATGTTCACAGTGCTTTCAATGCTTGCGATAATAACTTAAAATCAGCTGACTTAATTTCTTGCTACAACACAGAGCACCTGTGCACCCCCTAAGAGACAACCACCTAACATCATCTATTACAGGCTGCATTTTATAATCCTTCCTGAATGATGTTCACTGACTTGGCACTTCCTATTCCTTCAGTTACTTCAAAACAGACACCTTTAAGCGAGGGAATCCTCTGTTACCTGGAAAAAAAATGCTTCCAGAAAGGTTGAAACTGGAGAAAGCCTGGCTTACATTAGCTCGGTCTGAACTCATGTGAATACTTGACCAGTTAGGCAAGAGGGGGTTGCTTGTGACAATGCTTTCCTTCTAATAGCTGCAGACTGAACCTTAACCTCCTAGGACCTGGCGTCCACATATGTGGACATCACATTTTGGGTTGTCTAAACCAAAATACAACATTTTGCTCTACAAGGGCCTGACATCCACTACGAAGACATTACACTGCCACTGATCGATGTCCTCATATGTGGATCTCATTTTTCTCAGAAACAAAAATCAGGTAATTCTTCGTTTTTACATTCATCAGGTCCCAATCAGCCCAAATAGCAAAGAGAAATTAAACATGCATGCCATGAACAAGTTCGGGTCTTAGGAGGTTAAGTAAAAATGAAGAACTGCTCTGTCAGCTTTACCTAGACAAACATTAAAGAAGATCTCCAGCCACAGCAGCACCAGGTGCCTTCTGTTTAGTGTAAGCCTTCAAATTATAACAGCTCACTGAAACTAAACGACTTAAATTGTCTCGATGGTCCACTCCTGCAGCCTTTAAAAAACACAAGGATGTTCTTTTCACCGATGGTAAGGCTCAACATCTGCGAAGGCTTGTGCTGTGCAGTAGAACCCGTCCTGGCAAACCTCTCCGGTGTGTGGCGAGTCTGTTAAACCCCACTGTCCCCAGCCCTGGTTACTCAGGGATTTACACCAAGTATATTCTCCAGTGCTTTGTAATGTTGGGAATTCACAAAACCTCAAAAGGGTGTCAGTGTCCCGGGTGTCAGGTGCTGCTGATTCGGGTAGGACAGAAGAGATTAAGCTCATCTAATGCCAGTTTAACACCACAATATGTCACGCTGATCCTTTGGCACCAGAGTGCGAGTGGCAGGCAGCCAGAACAGGCAAAAAGTCAGGAGAGCCTTGTTAAGAGGCGGCTGCTGGTTACAGTTGTTCTCAATATCTCCTGTACGACATGCAGCAATAAATACAAGCTTAGCAGCCATATTTTGGACCTCATGTTGCTGTTTCCTGCATGCAAAACAAGGCTTACCTATAAACACATAATAAAACATAGGTGGGACTAATCTACCATACACAATAACCCACTGTGAACATGTTGTGGTTGATGTTTGTTAGTAAATACTGAAATGCTCCGTTACCTTGAGGTCTTTGTTGAGGCCGATTATAGCGGTTGGTGTGAAGGCCAAGGACAGGAAGTGGGAAAGGGGGAACCAGAACCAGAACTGAGTGAAGACCAGCAGGCCGACCACTGACGGCATGTGAGTGTGACCCGTCCTGGACTGCAGGAAGATGGACACGTTACGTCCTCCTGGATGACAGAAAGCACAAAGGTTAGAGAGCATTTCAGTACAATGGATGCGACACGAAAGGTTTAAAGACAACAATGGCAGGTTCTCAAATTTCCTGTCCCCTTTGACACCCTAAAGAAGAACCCCTGATTGACCTGGTTTGGACTCTGCTGTTTCTCTATGTTAGAGCTAATACGTTTCTAAGCTGCTGGTTCTTTGTTGATCTTCAGACAGGCCCACGTGTTTACAATCATCTCTAATTTTTCTTAGGGGCCCAAAGATAACATGGTTATAATTTGCTACCATCATAGCCTAGTGCTAATTCCAAAATTATCGGTCATATAATTCCGAAAAAGACCCCGTTTGTCGGTGCCCACAACATAAAGGACACACTCATTTATTATTTAACCGACTTCTGCTGTATGTGCTAACCGCTGATGAGAGGGAACTCTCTAAATTACAGGCTCTTGTATAAAACCTGAAGGTCTGAAAACAAAGAGAGCGCTGAAAAGCAGCAAACCTCAAGTAAGCCGTGATGATACAAATGAAATGCTGAGCTCCGCTGGCCGTCAACACCGAACATAAACAAACCCAGGTCACAGGCTAACTTGATGAGGAAAAAAAACAAAAGGAAACTGTGCTTTGAACAATAACAAGAATGCAGATGGCTAAAACAGCTTTTTTTTTTCTTTCTTGTGACACAGTTAGAATTGATAGTGAAACACATTATTTGAGACTTGGCACAGTAATCAGAGGTTAACAGCGGCAAAGACCTGGATGTTCACCACCCAAAAGAGGTTTGTCTTTCTGGCTTCATTTTGTGTGATCTGTTGATCTCAGGGCAGAATATAAAATACGAGGATGTGCAAAATAATTACATCCAGGAAGGCATTGTCTAAAGCATCCTGCATGACAGGCCTCATTCATTATCATCAGATTTGAGCTGGACAGGGCATTAATAGGTGATCTACATCCAAAGAGGTGTGTCTGCCATCCTGAAAGGATCCCAAATGCCTTTTCCATCTACATCTGAGTAGTTACAGTTCATACACGGCTCCTTTTCAGTTTGATGTTCACCAAATATCTTAAAGGATAAAATTTAAAGAAGCAAACATTTAAGAGGCTTCCCCTGAGTAATTACTGCACTGATTATTAACTCATGCAGCTTCTCATTTATCAAACAGCCAAGGAGGTGGAAAAGATGCCGAATTTGTTCTAGCAGGGTCAAATTATTGGCCTGCATCAAGCAGAAGAAACTGCTGTGGAGAAATTCCTGAACTGTGGCTGAGAAAACAAAAACCTGAATGATTGTGACTGGAGATCATTTAAACGTTCAATGAAAACCAAATAAATAAAAGTAAAATATCAACGATGAGTCTCACACCCATGTTTAATAGTGTATAATTATGACAATGATAGATTTTATGTACAGGTCCCTTTCAAAACCCCCATGGTCAATAATACAACAACTTGGCAACAAAAAATAAAGGAATACTGAAAGAAAATGTTGCCGCACTGCCTGAGCATATCAAAATCTTTATTTATTTTTTTGGGGGCCGGCAGTGTATCTCAGTTAAAGGTTCAAAAATATCAAGAAGATGTTCTGCTGATTTAAACTAAAAGACATCTATTTATATCGTACTTTATTTTTATAAATATAAAGGGGTCAAGGGTGTAACTTGAAACGGCAAAAGAATAATAACCCACCCAAGTAATTTTTGGATAAACAGAAGGGAGGGATGACAGACGACAGAAAGAGGAGGAAGAGGAAGAACAACCAGGATGAATTCATCATTTCTATAGAGATAAAAAGAAAACCACCTCATTTTTCTTTCTTTCCTTCTTCTTCTTTTGTTTTTTTAAAGACAAGGTTACTAGGGAGGAGCCCTTCCAACTAAAAGTAATATCAGCCTAAACAATAGCACTTAAATCATCTGCTGCCCCCTACTCCTGCAGCGACTCTAACCTGAGGTCACTCGGATGATTTAATTACGGGGCCTTATCTTCAAATCTGAGCCGGTGTGAGAGACATTCCAGTCCCACGGGCTGAACGATGGCCAGAATGAGTAACGAGGCTAGCTCAATGCACCACGAGCGTGTGCTTGAGAGTCTCTTAAATACTTAGAAGAGCTTGAGTGCACTTCAGTAACAGGTTCTCCCCCACCCGCTGTTTTTGCCAACTCTCAGCTTGGTGGGCCAATTTTCATTCCAAGGAGTTGGTGAGGGAGGTGCGCGGATCAGCTGCGATCCCTCAAAAAGGAGTAACGTGACTACATCAACAACCAGCCTGCGTGTTTTGGTGTGAAGAAGCAGCTCAATCTTCTAAAAACAACAAGACGTAGCATGATTTTTTTTGGGGTTTTTTTGTTGTTGTTTTACATGAGCGTGCGAAAACTAGCTAATTACACTTGATTAACACACTGCATCAAATAATGAGAGAAAGCCTGAAAATGCAGGCGGAGGGAAAAAGATGTGGACGCAAAGTGGGAGAGGAGAAGCAGGAGACTGACGTTTTTCAGGGTAATGAGCACCAGTTATCATGAAACTGAGCTCTAATCGCTTCCGCCAGTCAAATTAAATACAATTACCCCTGCACCTCAAACACTCCCAAGGCCCTGGAAGGACGAGAATACTTAAACATTTGTACCGCATGAGCCTGAGCATGTCTGACATTCAAAAGGGAGCAGTGTATATTCTGCCTGAATGTGTTTGAACTGCACTGAAAACAGGGCTAAGCACCAAGTGTGCAGAAAGGAGGGCTGAGGGTGGGAAGAATCAGGGGTTTTGGTCTCACGCGGGGACGTCCTGGCCTGAATTTATTGCGCCTGATTTGACACACGGCCATGTTGATGACCGATAATCTACCCAGACCAAAATGACCGTTATTCAGAGAGCAAGAGGGGCCGAGTTAACAAAGAGCTTAATGAAGAAAAGAAAAGAAAAAAAAGTGCAATGTGAAGGTGCTTGGGTTCACTTTGTGAAGAATGCTACACCTGAGAGTGTATTCAGACATCAGTGTGCAAACAGAGCTGATTTCCTTCTGTTAAAGTACACATGCTTGTATTTACATGCAACCCCTACACTGGGGTTTTCTTTTTGCATACATATGAGTGTATGTATAGCTCTCCATGTGATGATGTGCAGCTCTCTAGGACCTCACACACACACACACACACACACACTGCTTGCTCGTGTCCACAAACACCCGCGCAGATACACAAACACAGAGACTATCAGACAAACAATAATCACCGCGGGGAGACCAACAGGCCATATGGCTGCGAGCAGAGTGGAGCTGAGGTACGGGCCGCCAGGCGCTAATGCACCTCTAGCATGATCTGTTCCAGAAACACAGTGCACGGGTGGTCAGCCAAAGGAGGGGGTTACTAATTAAGGCGCACACAAAACCACAAACCCATTTAACATTTAGAGCGTTTCACTTGTTTTACCGTGTAATTAAGAATTACATATCTTTTTGTACTCCCCTAAATGGTGAAGGTATGTAAGGCAGGCGAGACCGCATACCCATTCATTCTCTCACTCAGTGACTGACATGGATAAACCCATGGCAACTCTGTTTGGAGACCGACCTGCATCAAGGATTCCCTGGGCCAGGATGGCGCCGAACTTGGCCATGACGTCATCGTGCTTGTCGTTGATCACCTTTGCGTAAAGTTGCCTGAACTGGTTCACCTAGAGTTAAGATGAAATTTGGAATTTTACTTTAAATTATGCAAAAATACAACGCAATAAAGCAGGAGGCTCGCTACATAAAGAAACAAAAAGAGCAAAGATTTTAAACGCAGCCATCACAGCCTGCATTGCATTCATCAGATTCACTCAGTATCTGCAGAATATTTACAGCACATCAGCTTTGTGACACCTGTGGTGATGATGATGATGATGTACCCGTGAGAGTTCCAGCATCAACAACATAGCTCATTAGCAAAATCAAAACTTTAAGTAAATGCTCTGCTGGGCTGCTTTCAACATATTTGGCTCATTTTTACCACCCGCAAACTCTTGGCCTGTCTACAATTCTACAGCAGAGCTAGAAATTACAATGGTAGGAGGTTGTGTTGGGGGGAGTGGGGTCATAGATATTCAGCTGCTAAAAAAAAATAAACAACTACCTCTTGCAAAATCCCGCATACTGCCTTGAGGCTTATAGACCTTTGCTGTGCAGATGAAGACTCTTTGAAAATGCATCTGGTATTTCTTAACCGTCTATGACAAAGTATGCAGTGATTCAAGGGTGAGTGCGTGCAGTTATGCTGGGACTAGTCACTCTTCAGTCTTCCGTGGCACAGACCTTTTTCCTTCTACGTTCACAATGCCCAATTTTCTGCTTTCAGTCAAGTCGTCCCACCTTTCTTCATCCTCACAGTTTATTCCGCAAATCCTCTGTCTCACTGGTATCGTATTATGAATCAGCCAAGACCGACATGCAATAACAGGGCAGTTTTATTTTTCTACTTGTGCACATTTACATCCAAAAGGAAATTCTTCTGTTTTATAGGTGTACTGAAGACTGCAGATAGTCTCGCTGAATACTGGTGCTGCCTATAAAGCCTGCTCACTTACCTTGGGACAGGTGACTTCAGTCTGTTGGACCATGATGAGGGCAGAGGCGATGAGGGCGCCTTGTCTCACATAATTTACAGGGTCATTGGTCATAGGCTCCAACAGATTGATGGCCTCCTGTGACGAGAAACACAAGTGTAGGAAACATTGCTCTCAATATACAACATTTTCACTTTTTCAAAATGCAGGTCTGGCAATTACAAATATTCCTTCATATTTAACTCAAAATCATAATTTAAAATGATTTTGTAAAATCAACAGAGGCGCTTCAAACATTTGTTAAGACAGATGCAACAGTTTTGCTTCTATAAATTAATAAAGCAATTTTCAAAAATAAATGGACCGAGCCTTAAAAGACTGGTGAACATTAAAAGTAATCATAATCTTGAAGGTCTTTTATAAATCAGTCTCTTGCACAGGGTGATCTCTAGAACCTTACAGGAAGTTTTAGGACTGGTCATCGGGGTGAAAATGCCTCATTCATCGGTTAAAGCCCAAACAATCAGCATATTTTTATGTTGTAAACGTAAATACATCATTTTTCACAACTCTTACAAACACAAAGAGAAGTAAATACAGTGATTTTGTTAACAAGCTAGTAAATGACATCAAATGTTTACAAGGAAAAAACGAGCGATGTTTCCTAAAACAATTTAGAGAACTTCTGTGACGTTATTCATGCAGAATTTCGTTCCTTTCCAGAACCCCCCCCCCAATAAAATCACCTCTGATTCCTTTCAAAAACAGAAATACATGCAACATTTTTTTATTTTTTTTTTTAAACTTTAAATGTATTTTATTATGTAAAAGGGAAAAATTCCCAACAGGAAAGATCAGTGCAACAGGGACATTTCTGTTTGGTCAAATACGGGAAAGGAAATTATCAACAGAAGCAACCAGACCTCGCAAATTAATGACATTAGTGTCATCCATATCTGGTTGTCCTTGACAACTACCCAACAATCAGTCTCCTCCCATGATTACTGTGAACGAACGAGTGAGGCAGGACCACCTCGCTGCCTCCTCCTTTCTGCTCTCCCCTGTGTTTTTAAGACAGTCCATTATTGTTACTTTTATTTCTCCCGAACAGAACGACTGTTTAACCTACACCAGCAGGCTCAGAAGGAGGCGTCAGCTCCGCAGAGCAAAGAGAAACAAACTAGGATGATGACAGTGGAGGTAAAATAAACCATGTTTCATGAATGTCTTCAACTCAGCTGGTTGAGACACTCGTGCACCGGGATGATATGTTAAGGGTGGAAAGCCAACACGTCCACCACATCCTGCCTGTGATATGTTGTTGAAAGGACGTGGTGGTGGGGTAATTAAAAGTATTTACTGTCAGATCCAATCAAGTGCAGCACACTGGTTGCTTAAGATCATGTTAATCCATATCCAGGGTTTTCTTCAGGTTTGAGCGTCAGTGTGGCTCAGTCTTTAAATTAGATTTCAGCACTGCTAATAACTGTCTGCAGGCTTGTGCAAATAAATAGAGCCGCGCAGAAAACGGTCTAACACCATGTAATTTTAGTTTATTACACACTTAGAAAACAGTATCACATGACACGTCTCGTTAGTCTGCTTGGTGTTTAAGATTGCATTTCCACACATTTTTTTTTTTTTTTTGGTGAACGGTGTTTCCATCAGGTCCACCAAACAAGATGAACTTTTTTTTTTTAAAAACAGAAGAAAAAAAAATCATAAACAGCTCCGATTAAAACATTCCTCAACTTTCCAGCTCATATCGCCTTCTTCAAGTATATAAACAGATCGGGAGCAGCAGCTCAGTAAATATGTTCAAACCCCGAGCTGTAAATGACAGCAAAGAAATGTGCTCGCTCTAAATAGGTGACCCAGTTCTTTGGTCACAACATCATCACTCCTCTAACGTGCTCGAGTTCTTATTCGAGGGAAAAACCAAGCAGTGGCGCTTCGGAGCTGATCACGTCTGCAGCACGCCTCTGGGCTGCCGTGGTCCAAAATATTTTCCTTAGAGCTCGAGTCTCAGTGAGGAAGAGGGTGCAGAGAGGACGCTGTGATTCTGCGTCACCCAAGACTAAGCAGCCTACATTTCAGGAAGCGGCAGCACTCCTGTCTTCTGTCCTCTTCCCTCCCTCGTTTTGGAGAAGCCAAACAAAACGCATGCTAACTCATCTGCAATTAACCCTTTCCCCTCTGTGCTAAATAGGAGCATCTACAAAGCAGTGGAAGGAAACTGTGGCAGGACATTACTGCAATCTTGAAACAGATGAAGTTCAAATGCAGCCAAGTCTTCTTGCATGATCTTGGTGTAATTCGTTTTTTGACGATGCCATCAATTTGAGCATTTCTTCTTATGCCATCATTATGTGTGACATAAGAAAGCAGACAACCTCTCGTAGCTGCTCCTGCAGTGGTTACAGAAGTCTGTACTCGCCCACCCCAGCCTCACAGGGGAGCTATCAATTTAAAGAGAAACCCTTCGTTCAGCACAGATAATCTCTGCATTGATGACGAACGTGTTACGCCAAGAGGAGAAAGAAGGCGCATGGGATACATGAAGTCAGCAGGTGTAATGCTGTGTTTAAGGAAATGCCATCTAAGCTTTTCTTTGACACATCCCTTTGAAAAATATTAATTCTAGCTATGATCACCGACTCCAGGAGGAGTAAGTGCTGTGTAAAGACATATTTAAAAGAGAAAAAAAGTTCAGGTCTAGCTCTATGCTTAAATCAATATAGGTCACCACTTTTATAATTGTGTGGACACAGCTGGAAGATGAGATGATTTTTAAAGTGGTGTCAGCTCTCTATTAACCTCAAGTAAAGAGAAAACCAGCGACACCTTTGTAAGATATTTTCCTCTTAAAAACAAAACAAAAACAACAACAAAAAACATGGTGTCATTAACATTTTTCAGTCTATTTTTTTAAATAAAATTCACATTAAGAAGGCTAATGTGGGGGTGGCTGTAGCTCAGGTGGTAGAGCAGGTCATTTACTGGTCGGAAGGTTGGTGGTTCGATCCCTGGCTCCCCCAGTCTGCATGCCAAATATCCTTGGGCAAGATATTAACCCCAAGTTGCTCTCCGATGCATCCATCGGAGTGTAAATGTGTATGAATGTTAGTGAGAGCACTAAAGTACACAAAAAGTGCTTGTGTGAATGTGTGTGATTGGGTGAATGAGGTTGTTGTATAGAGCGCTTTGAGTACTCCGGGAGAGTAGAAAAGCGCTCTATAAGAATCAGTCCATTTACCATTTACACCAAGTCCGGCTAGCAAAATCCAAGGTTTCCTGGCAGTTTTTTATTTTATTTTGAAGTATTGCAGTATGTGTTGTTAGCAGCTGCTCATACAAGAGAGAAAATATTTTTGGAGCAGATAAAGGAGAAGACACTGACCTTGTTGCCTGTCCCTGCACAGCAGATGCCCAGAGCCATGGCAGCCCCACAGCGTACATGAGGGTTGTAACTTTCTGACAAGAGCGAAACCACACTGGGACACTGCTCAGGGGTCCTGGAGACACAAAGGGGTAGAGAGAAGAGCCACTTGAAATTAATCACTTACAGTAAGCATGATAAATGTCATTAATCAGTTCAGATTGCTGTTGAACTACTCACAGCTTTCTGGATGCTGTGATTTATCAAAGAAAATGTAAACAATGAATAACTCTCACAAAATCTTTACATTTGGTTCTCACAGTGCTGCGTATGGAGTAGAAAAAAAACTTAGCTTGGATTTAAAAAATGTATGTATACACACAAACACACACACTTGTTTTCATATCTTAGTGAGGACATCTAATTGACATAATGCTTACTCCAGCCGCTTACCCTAACCATCAAAAATGAGTGCCTAACACTAACCGTTAGCCTAATCCTTACCTAACCATGTCCGAATTATAACCCTGACACTAAAACACATTTTGAGCCTTTGAGGCTCAAACTCATGGGGATGGGCATTTTGTCCCCACAAGTGAATGTTGGTCCCCACAAGTATAGTAGCATGCCAATTTTCTGTCCTCACAAATATGTCTAAACATGTACACACACACGTGCACGCACACACACGATACAATTAAACGCTGTGGCTCAGGGTCCTTTCTTTTCACATACTGTATAAATTAGCCTCAATTAAGTAACCATTAAGGGATGATTAACAGTCAAAACATTAAGTACTTTTTAATCAGTCAGGCTACAGTGGTACAAAACACCACTGTTGTACAATATTACCACATGTTAACAACATTACAAATTCTTACAAATGTGAAGGAAATTAACTTTATAGTGCTGAATAAACACATTTTACCAGCACTGCTTAGTGCTGCTCGGTCACACAGGCACAACCTGCAAGATCATATCAAAATTTAGCTCAGTAGGTGACAGCGTCAAGTCGTTATTGTTTTCTGAGGAAAAGTCATCTTAATTTAAAAAGAAGAAAAAAACAACAACAAGATTTTGAAGCAAAATAAGCACGGGCATAAAGAGAGACACGCACACACTTGCGCACAAAACAGAGGAGGGAAAAAAAACAAAACATGATGTTTATCTGATAATTCACTTGATAACAACGGCGCTGCCCGGGCTTGAATCGGTAGGCTGATCGGTGAGATTATGCAGAATCTTGCATGAAGGGTTGGTCTGCTTTAAACTGCCAACGCATGGCAACCAGTGACACAAGGATCATAGCAAACAGCCACGTTTAACCCAGCAATGCTCTGGTGGAACTGAAGAGGCTGCCTCGGTTTCTCACATTAAACTCAAAGCTCAATGATCCACGGAAGAAATAGAGGAGCCGAAGAATAAAACAGATAGTGGTGCTTATTGTATTTTAGTTTGTTTAAAAAAATAAAAAATAAATAAAAATTGTGTGTTTGAGTATATGCAAAATTCCATCCATCCATCCATTCTCAGTCGCTTATCCTTTTCAGGGTCGCGGGGGGCGCTGGAGCCTATCCCAGCTGTCTTGGGGCGAGAGGCGGGGTACACCCTGGACAGGTCGCCAGTCTGTCGCAGGGCTAACACACAGACAGACAACCAGTCGCACTCACAGTCATTCTCGCATTCACATCTATGGGCAATTTAGAGTTTTCAATTAACCTATCCCCACATATGCCAAATTATTCGTCAAAATGTGTTCACAAATTATATGAAAATTATGACACTTATTAAGACTGTGAGTTCAGTTAAAACAGCCTTGGATGCTTTAAAGCTTCACAAAGATGACTTTCTTCACTACTGACTGCATGAACCAGATTCGGTCCAATAACTGAAGCTATAATACAACACAGGAATCACATCATTATGAGCCGAACAACTATAAAGTATAGAAGGAGGCCAAGAATTGTTTGAATCCCTTGTTTTAGTCCTCACCATAAAAAACCGTCATGTCAATGGACAGAATATATAACGTACACAACAGAAGTAGAAAACACTACAGACTGGAAAAAATGCATGTTGGAATTAATAAGTCGCCCCTGCTGAAAACTATGTCATAATAAGATTAAGAGTTTGTGGCTTTTCTTTTTTTTTTTACTACATTCTTTTTAAAGTGTCCATCAATATAGAGGCATGTCCGCAGTGAGTAATCTCCAATGGTTGGTCTGGAATTAAAAGCTCAGCTCAACCATTAAATTAGGATTTAGCGAGATCACAAATGACAATCACTGGGAGATTTGGATCAGATTTCAGTGTCGCCTACAGAGGGGTTTTTTCTATTCTGGTAGACTGATGGACGGTGCTTTCAATCTACATTTGGGTGAGGACCAAACTGTAAAGTGCTCACACGAACGAATAAAAATAAAAACTAGAGACCGCGTGTCATTTATGATGCTTTTTTGAAACTGACTGCACAATCACAATAGCTTCAGCCACAACCTGAGAAAACTTGAGCGACTGGTTCTCTGAATAGCTTAATCTGAAGCCTTTTCAGCTTTTTTCAGTAAAAGATTACCTTTAGCCACCATCAAAATAGAAGAAGTGAGATGAAAAGAAGAAAACAACAGTCAGCATTTGTTTCTCATGGAAAGGCTGTGAAGCTATGATGTCTGAAATTCGACTTAAAGTTCAATATCCTGTTAATGCGCGATGGACATAAAAACCTCAGAAATAACTCAAAGGAAAGAGACGAAAAGAAAAAGGATGAATCACCGGCTGATGGAGCTCCGAGTTTATGACTCCTTCTTGCCATGTGATGATCAAAACTTCCCTCAAAGTCTTCGAAATTGCAGGTGTAGCGCAAAGATAAAAATCTTTGTGCAGATCACATTCGTCTGTTACAGGAAGCAGTTGTAAAATATATCATGAAAAATTGTCTAAATTAATTTTAGACAAGAGGTCACGTGGCTTTTACAGTTTACGCTAAAAGGTAATCAAAGTTCATCCAAAGAGTAAACAAAACAAACACGTGTGAGTATACTGCTATAACCATAAGTGATAAGCAGCTGCCAAAAGGTAGACTGTTAAGTTAGCTTAAACAAAAAAAAACAAAAACGGGTTACATCTAATGGCACATAACTTTTTTTTTTTTTCCCTTCTTTGTTGCAGCAGTTTAAAAGTTGGTAAACATGCAGATCCCAAGAAATAAGATTAGTTATC
>VURO01049594.1:2649-26221 GCA_015108175.1 Pelvicachromis taeniatus | reverse complement strand
AAAAACTAAAAAAAAAAAAAAAAAAAAACAAACAAAAAAAACAAAAAACGGGTTACATCTAATGGCACATAACATTTTTTTTCCCTTTCTTTGTTGCAGCAGTTTAAAAGTTGGTAAACATGCAGATCCCAAGAAATAAGATTAGTTATCATACTGAAAACATGTTGGGGCAGAAGTCTGTTATTCTTTATTTTAGAATTGAACAAATAATCAAGATATTCAAATACGACTTTTGCAGGGATATGAGAAGAGACAGACGTCTCCTCTAATCACAGTGCTAAAGGTTTGGCTAACACCTGATGTGATGATTTAAGCATTTAAAAAATGTTAAACTTCTTGGACCAAAGAGATTAAACTTTATTAAAGGATTAGCAAAGTAAAAGAAAGCAGATTATCTTGTGCATGTATTGCCACCTTGAGTGAAAAAAGGAGCATGTATCATCTAAAACATCCAAAGGTACGCTCTGAACTTTTAAAAGTCTGCTTTTAAAAGCAAAAAAGCTTTTAAAAGCAACATCAGGGCTAGAAAGAAAAAACAATTAATGGCTGATAATTTCTTAAAATATATATCAGCTATAAGAAAACATGTTTGTTCAGATTTTCTCAGCCTGAAGATGTGAGCTCACTGGGGACAAAAGGGTTTAACAGCTATGCAGTACAAGTACATTTTCAAGCATGTACCTCTAAACAAATGGTTAGGGTTGCTGTATGGGGCGGGTTGTGCCCCATACAGCACTCCTGCCTCCCCTCTTCTTCAAGCAAAGGAGTGAACAGAAAGTGACAAATATAAACAGTGGGACGGCGGTGTTGAAGGAAATTACCTCCCAGAACAACTGGCATGTTGCCATCATGAAGACATTCATCTGTTTTGTATAGAGTCTGAGTCACTTGCAAGCAGAAGGGGGAGGGAGGGGAAGAGTGAGAGTGAGAGAGAGAGAGAGAGAGAGCAAGCGAGCTGATTGCAGGCTGCGAACGAGAGGCAATGAGTGGGAACGGGAGAGCAGCAGAGGAGCAACAACATCTGAAAGTTTTAAACCTGTGATCGCGGTAGGTGATGCGCGGCGAGACTGGAAGTTCCTCCAACATGTGGAAGAGAATAAATTCCATATCACGGACCGCTTCAGACTAAGACAGATTTAGGATTCACTGCTGAAGGAGGGCGTTCTCTGTCACATTCTTATATGGGAAGAAGAAATTTAAAGATGTGATAGGAGACATTAAAAGACACTGCTGTTCCACCTTACAAAGTGTGCAAGGAGTGAAATGCACGGGGTGTCAAGCGGCATTCTTTGCCAGCTCAGAAAATTGTTTTAGTGTTCAAGAGAGCTAAGACGTAAAGGTTTTGGAAAAGACTTAAAGAGCTGCAAACACAAATGAAGGAGGACAAAGAAGTGCAGCTAACATTACCTTGGGAAACAGGTAAGAAACAATCACAATACTAGTTTATTCTTTCATTTGAAAATGAGTTTATGACAGGTTTTGATTTCATTTAAAACCATTGCTTTGCAAGGTATATAAATGCAAAGCCCTACACATTTATCTACTAATTTTAATTAAAAAAAAATATATCAGCTGAAACACCGTGCGCAAACAACTTCTTTTATTAATCTTTAACTGAAGAAATGTAAAAAGCTTATAAGGCATTATTCCCAGCTTGATGATCTGTGTTTACTCTATTTCTTACTTACTACTGCTGTATTTTGTCATTATTCGGGCAAATTAAAGAAAATAACTAATCAATATAACTTTAACAGACCTATTTCTTCTTTGATGTAGATGTCAAGAGTGTTAGCTGCTTGGGGAAGTGAGGACCCCTGCTCACTGTGGAACATCGCATGGTGGAGCTACTAACCGTGGTGGGATTATTGCCAGCTTTGGATTTTATAAGCACGAAGACCATCTTTGTTTGGCTTGTACGGGATGCAGGATCCTGTGTGCTGCCCCTGAACTGTCCCTCCCTACCCTGTGCGCCCTGGCCTGTGGGACCCAGTGACCATGCTGACCGAGTCTCCCAGACCAGAAAAATCTGAGCCCCGACCTACACTCAAGCCCGCTGTATGCTCAGCAGCACCCTGTCTCAGCCAGTCATGGCACAGCTCGAGGCTAACAGCTCACATGCAGGCAAAGTGTCTGAGATTCAGCTGAAATGGGCTGCCCTGCTCATTGTCATGGTCATCATCCCCACGATCGGAGGAAACATCCTGGTCATTCTCGCTGTGTCGCTGGAGAAAAAGCTGCAGAATGCTACCAACTACTTTCTAATGTCACTTGCTGTCGCTGATCTGCTGGTGGGACTCCTGGTGATGCCCATTGCATTGGTCACTGTTCTCTACAGTAAGTTTAGCATGGAGCTTTGGCTTTGACAGCTTCACAATACATATACTGCATATGCATTTTTTACATTATATCATTATATAGGTAGTATTAAAGCTGCACAGGTAAAAATCCTAGAAACCCAAGCATAACATTTCTGATCCCCCCCCCCCCTTTAAAAGGTCATTTACATTCATTTAAATAAAATCACAGTATATTTTATGATGCATACAGAATAAACAGTATACAGTTTAAACCCCTGAACCTCCCCCAGCTCAACCACCAAACAACTGCCAAAATAGCCACCACCCATGTCTGAGGTGTGAGTTCGAACAAAGCACTATTGGAATGAATACATTTCTTCCTTTAATATTCAGAAGAATGCTGAAAATTGTCTAAACCACCAACAAATTCTCAAGTCAGTTCAGGAGTGATCGAAGTGATTTAATGAAAAATGTCTCCCTAATTCACAGCAAACTTGTATGAAACCTTTATTAGGTTTTAATATCGACACAACGACCAGAAGACTTTGGGATAATAGAAGAGGAGAAAAATTATTTGAGAGGCAGTATTAGAGCCAATCAAAGCTATCTCTAAACTAATAATTCTAGATGAAATATAACAAGAGATAGTGGAGAGTGAACGGTCTACTTCCTCTGGCAAAGCTTTGGCACCAGCTCCACAGCTTGAACTGAATGACTTGCCTCTGGGGCTATTATCAATGGAAAGCCATGTTTCCATTAATTCCATTAATAGTGTTGTGCAAATACAGCTGCACAGGAACTGATTTAGACATGTATCATCTTTTTTTATTCTCTTCATACCACAACGAAATACAGAGCTACGGCAAAGCTACACATTATTCTCCATTAGTTCAATTGAAGGATAATGAGCTGGATTATAATTATGTCCAACACACAACAGCGGAGATGTGGACGTGTCACACTGAAAGCTGCACAAGTAAGATTGTTCAGAGATGCTGCTTAAGCGTTTACCTTAATGCAGAAGCTAATTAAAGAAGAGCCCTACAATTAATCTGCCATTGCATCTATTTCTGTAACAAATCTGTGTCTGGAAACATGCTATTTAAATTCTGATTGGATTGCTATTGAAAAGGATACCAGCTATAAGGTTTTTTTTACATCACTCTCCACAGAAGCAACATATAAAGCCTGTTGCTTTAATTGAGCACACTGAGCCCAGAAGTCCCACAGTAAACCCTCCAAAGAGGTTTTAGCCACTGCCAAAGGGGAATCATCAGTAAAATAACCCAACCCAAGCATAATAAACATTTTAATTTATCAAACAGCCAGATACAACAACAAAACTCACAGATTTCTGTTCGATAAGCCAGCACAGACTTGCTTTTATAGCATTCATTTTTTATGTGGGCTTCAGTAAACACCAAAAGGCCAATTCTGAGCCATGAAAAAGCTTGGTGCTGAACTAAAAACAGCTGGCTTTGAAACATAAACGGAACAGAAAGGATTTTTTGGGTTTTGTTTAAACCATCACTTAAATGCAGGACCCTCTGAAGCAATTTATTAAGTCCAAATAATATTTATTCCTAAGAACCAGTCCAGCCACATAACTGAGGAAAACACAACCATGAATAAAACGTACCAATTTCACTACTGGAGCTGACAAAGTGAGATGTTAAAAAAAAAGAAAATAAATTATATTTGGGGATGACTGCCTGGAAAGTTATATACTCTTCCAATGGATACAAAGTGCTACATTAAACCGGTTATTTAAAAAAAAAAAACATATTTTCCAGCAGTATTCCTAGTTGCTCAAATGTTACAAAGAAATACAAAAATAAATAACAGACTCCTAAAATACGCTCTCCTATTGTGAAATATATTTTAAGATGCAGGCAGCTGTCACCCACTCCTATTTAGAGAGAGCGATGAAGCGCTGAGGTGAAATGGAAGAGGTCATGAGGACATAGACAGGCAGAAACCGTGTTAGGGTGAACATAGCTAACGACGGTGTGCACAGTCAAGCTGTGCCAACAACCTTAAGTGAGATAAACAAAGTCACATAGATAGTTATAGTACACTAATACCCAATACAACAAAACTAAATATTTCAGTGAAATCAGTGATATCAAGGACAACTGTAAGGTAGCTCTGATGAGGAAACTTAAGCTGCTGGGCTTGAAACAATCAGGTAAGCGGCAGCGATAGACGCAGATAAACAATAAAACACACGTAAGCTGACAGACTAATAAAGCTGTGCATGTGTTGTGTAAATTAAGACTGCTATCATTGTTAATTAAGGCTAGAGATGTCCTCGTCCGGTGTCCAGAGGTGTTTGCTTTGTAGCCGTGTGCAAATAATGAATGTGGTGGTTGAAGTTCAATTTATCTTTTTAAACCTTTATCCCCCTTCTTATAACCTAATAACAGGTGAGGAAGGTGCAGAGAAGCTAACAGGTAGTCCTTTGAACTTCGTTCGTTAGTTACATTTCTTTTTCTTTTCAGCTCTATATCATGTCACTATAATTACTAGGCCTTTACCTTTAGTGATCCAATCACCTATAAAAAGATTATATTTCTCTATTAACCAAAGTATCTCCAGTCGAGTTGCTATAACCTCTTTGATCATCCGTTCAGAGATGGGCTTGTGGAGTAAAGTATAAGGGCAGGAAGAGCTGGCTGCAGCTGCCAGAGAAACCTACTTTACTTTAAATTAAACTATATAGGTTTTAAAGAAAAGATGATGCACCCTTCCAGAAAATGCTTCTAGTATTCAGCCACTCTTCCACATCTGCTGAGCAGAAGTATACAGACACCTGGAAAATGTAAGAGGTCGTCTTGTTTAAAATATGAGCTATGTGAACAGAAACTCTTGTAAACTTAAAATAAACCAACTTGTAGCCAAAAAGAAAAGCCTAACTGAGAAGCCAGCCCTCTACTAACCAATAATGTGGTAATTTAATGCATTAGATTTTCTGACCGCCTCTATTCTATATGTTGTTTTTATTTAAAGAACTGTGGATCAGACTGTTTGTAATGTGCAACGTGCTATAAGCAGAACAGCTGGGTAACAAAGAAACGAAGAAGAAACAAATTATTCTTAATTTTTAAGTAATAAAACCTCATCCCTATCATTTTAGAATAAAAACCCTGCACTGTTGAATCTTAAACACCCACATCTGTTCAAACAGCACTTTTGTAATCCTTATAAACAAAAACAAAAGAAAAAAAAAACACTGCAAATTACTTTGAGGTGCTGACACGGACCTTGTATAACTAGGAACTACAGGAGACCTCTGCTTTATGCTCCATGTTTTTATGGGCTGCCACGTGGTGGAACTAGGATGTTTTTAAAGGCAACCATAAAACAAAAACTATTAAAAAAGAAAAAAGCTGTATACAAGGGCAGGATTGCTTTAGTAACATTGTAAAACTAATACAACAAATAAACACTTCTCAAAACTGGGAATCATTTGTCAGTTGGCGGGGGAGAAAAGCTTCCACGTCAAACTTAATCAAAACAGAGTACGAGAAAGCAGCGCGAGGAGGAGGAGGAGGAGGAGGAGGAGGAGGAGACGGGCATAACACAGGAAAATTCCAACAACTGTTTTTTACTATGTTAATGGATGACGAGACAAAAGCCAGAACAACTACTTGCCAGTTTTATACCCAGAACTCAAAATAAACACTACTGTTGAGCGCAGTCTCTGCCACATCTACATAAAGAGCTTCGAGCTCCATAAACACTCAGTGAACCCTCCTTTTTCCAGTAAAGTGATTCCTTACAGATAAACAAACAGCAATCATTTGCATGAGCGCTACTTCAAACCTGTTGCCATTGTCTGATATCTACCCTAATGGGCAGAGAGTATGACCACATTCTTTTTGGCAAGAAAAGCAGTTAGACCACATGTACATGGACTAGCTGCTAACTCGAATTTCCATCGCATCTTCTCTTTAGACTCTGGATGGCCTCTTCCTGAGTTTCTCTGCCCCATCTGGCTCTTCCTTGATGTGCTTTTTTCTACTGCATCCATCATGCACCTTTGTGCCATTTCACTGGATCGTTACATTGCCATCAAGAAGCCGATTCAACACAGCCAGTACAAATCCAGAGCCAAAGCACTGGTCAAGATCGCACTGGTGTGGCTCATATCCATTTGTAAGTATGTCAGTTCAGCCTTCTGCAAGTTTCTTTCTGCAAATTGTACACAGCTCTACAGCAGTGTTTAAAGTCAAAACTCAAAACGTGAAAGCCCCAACGAGACATTCTGGATGACATAAAACAGCAACCTATATATAAACAGCAACAATAACATAACGCTTCTCGTGTGATTTAAAGTCCACTGTGACGGTGTATTTATGAATGTAAAGACTAAATAGGCCAAAAATTCAAATTTTTAAAATAAAAGGTGAAATCAGTTTTCAGGTTCATTCTTAAATACATGAAAACAACTTTACAGCATCAGGTCACGCTTTTCAGCTCTAGAGTGTAAAATATTTGGCCAAATTCACTGAGGCGTTACAGCTCAGTACTCACACCACTAAGGGCACAGTCACTTTGGCTGTCAGGTGTGGTTTTATTTAAACTTTAAAAGCTTACTGTACACGGTTTCTTATTTTGAGGGGGGTGACGGTAAGCCAGGAATGATTAGTTTACTGGAAATCGTAAACACAAAGATGCTGCAATCAGTCTTGCCCTGTTATTGGAGACTCTCTGAAATGAAAAATTACTGCATTTGCAGAAAAAAACTAAACAAATGCAAACCAGTAAGCTGTTCATCAAATGAGTTTGGTAATAACGACCAGTGTTTTCCAGTATTTAATGTTGTTGTTGTCTTTCCAGGTATTGCAATTCCAATTCCTATTAGGGGCCTTAAGAACTACCACCTCCCCAATAACATCACCTTCAACAGCAACCACACGTGCCTGCTGAAACCAACCACCTTCTGGGATTTTATCATATTCGGCTCTTTGTCAGCATTCTTCATCCCTTTGACTATCATGATGGTCATCTATCTACTCACTGTCCATGTGCTGCGCAAAAAGGTTTATTTGCTCAGGTCAAAGGTTACTCAGCGTTTCAGTTCTCCGACGGTGTCCACAGTTTTTCAAAGGGAACAGTCTATGGCTTCAACTGAAGCCGAGCAAATGAATGTGCTGGACAGGAGACTTCCCAGGATGCAGGAAAAGCCAAATGCAGGCACCACGATCGCTCACACGCCATACGAACAATCCTTTCGCAGGATGTCAACAATGGGCAAGAAGTCCATGCAGACTCTGAGCAATGAGCAGCGTGCCTCCAAGGTACTGGGCATAGTCTTCCTCCTGTTTGTAGTCATGTGGTGCCCCTTCTTTATTACAAATATCACCTCAGTGCTATGCAAACGCTGCGATCCCAACGTCATTGCCCGGCTCATGGAGATCTTTGTTTGGGTGGGTTATGTGTCATCGGGTATTAACCCACTGGTCTACACCCTATTCAACAAAACTTTCAGGCAGGCGTTCACACGTTACATCACCTGTAATTACAGGAGCTGTGCCAGTAACATGTCAGGAGGACATCTGAGGGCATCAACTGCAGAGTGGACTCTAACAAGGATTTCAATCAAATCTTCCATGGCAGAGAACTCTAAACTATTCATGAAACGGGGAATGAAGAACGGCATTGGAGCTGTGGCCTACCAAAGTCCGCTGAGGTGTCGGCAACCACCTGTACAGTCATCTGGTGGTGTTGTGCTAGACACAATACTTCTGACTGAAAATGAAGATGATAAGCAGGAGGAACATGTTAGCTGCGTATAGACACGCAAAGCAAATGAATATAAATCGATGAGGGGGAGGTTACGTAAAGTGGATAAAATTTATGTTGCAAGACAAAGGCTTGTCACAAACCGATTTTTGAAAATATTTCTGACAATTGGATATATTTAATGGCAAGACAGCAAACCCCAAACTGTTTATAGTTTTCTGTAGCGCACACTTAGAGGGCAAAACACCAAAATGCTGGCTAACAGTAGAGAACTCATTTTTAATACCTTACAAGCTGCAAATGTTCACATCAACTTTCAAAAACACAGATATTTAAAATACTGCATATTTTTCCACACTAGTGAAGTGTACATTGCATAAGCTGCAGTCCATTTGGCAATATTTGCAATATTTAACACCCCCCCGCACTTACATTGCCACCAGCACACACACAGAAAAAAGCAAAACAAAAACAACAGCAGGGGCAGGTCTATCTATTTTTGATTGAGATGGGTCACTAAGGCCACTTGTGAAAGGTGAAACTCATCTGTTAAACTTATAATATGTAATATAATGTAGCCATTGGTGTGATTTGGCAGCTGTATTTGTATGGCAGCCTCAGGAGAGGTGTGTTAGCATTTAGTGCCATTATCTTTACTTGCCCAGCAGCTGTAAACAACTGAGCGGCTTGTGAACATTAGCTGGCATTTCAGCTTCATAACCCTGGTGAAAGTAAAGCACATGAAGTCTAAGGAAGGCTTGTTTTGCCCTCCAGGGTTCAAGGTGGTGACCTCACATAGAAACTAGTAAGTGATCGCTAATGTTTGTTTACATCAGTTACACGGTTATCCATTTTCAACCATGAACACTACATCCCCAAAGTTCAGGACATTATGATGACCTGTAAACTCCCTGAATGCAGTATACAGTACATTTCCTATTCTGATCGTTTCAACTTTTGCTGTCTAAATATGCTGTAAACCATCTACATGCTTATATTTGTCAGGACAACACAGACAGACATATAAATGCCTTGCACTCTTGGAATGATACTTAATGTATTTGCTGGACCTTTGAAAAGCACTCTTGGATGTGTATTACAGCCTGCTGTTTTGACATGTTCAAAAGATTTCCATTTAAAAAAACAGTACACAGGAAATGTTCACTTTAAATGGAAATCTACATGTGTTTAATAAAACATTTTCTGTGTTCCTGATAAAAAAGGCCAAATTCTAACTGTTCATGTGTTATACTGTTGATGCCCACATTCATATGTTACTGTAATGTCATAAAAAAGGCCTCTTTTATAAATAAGGGCTGAGCAAAACAAAACACAGCATGACAGCCATAGTAAGACAAACAAAACAAAAAAAGATTTCCCCAAATCATAAACATCAGAGCAGATAACAGAGTTTGGCAATAAACCCACTGCTATTTACACTAAAATAGAAAAATAAAAATACTGTAATGACGACATATTTAAGGAGCAATTCCTGATTTCTCTCTTTAATAATATCCAGGAAAACAGCATAAATTCAACTGTAATACTAATAAAAATCCTAATTAGTTATATATGTGTTTGTTAAACAAAAGACAAACAAACAAACTGGAACTCTGCTGATTTAGTCTGACACAGCTGAAATGTAAGGCATTCAAAGTTGGCTCTTCTTGTGAGGCGGAGGTGCGTGCAGTTATTCTTAAGCCATTAGGGTGGGAAATCAGAGTAGAGCAGGCAAACTAAATAGCTCTGGTTCACGAGCCTTTCTAAACACAGAGAAAATTTACACAAGGTTTACGTAGCGGCCGATTGATCACAGGATATCACATGGCCTTTTTGGGCTTAAAAATGCACACCCTGATGTTTGTGAAGTGGCCAGGCAGTCTGTTTAGCAAGAGCCCTGCTCTATGGTGGGTAAACACTGATGTTAGTGGGATGAATGCCTGTAAATAGCTGGAGAAGACAGAGTGATAAGGACCTCAATGGTGTCATTGTCTGACAAAGGAACATCATTCATGAAGACCAGTAACTACTAATAAACTCAATTTTGACAACTCATTAGCATAAAATATCAAAAAAATCTAACTAAAGCAAAAGAGAAAGAAAATCAAACTACTGTTTCTGTGTCAGTAGTGATGTAGTGAATAACAAGAACCGAACTGGTCAAAGCCAACGAAGCTCCAGGACATCTGCGTGGAAATGACATTCACTGGTTTCATTCATTTGCCAGCTACTACATTAACTCGTTAGTGTCAGCCAACCAACCAACAACACTTCACAAGTTAAAATCCCAAGCAAGGTAACTGTAGTAAAGCTAAATAAAACTCCCACAAGTAACCAAGAGATCAGCTGCTTGTAATGATGGAAAAACTGCCAAACCAGGCAGCTGTCTTCCTTAAGGACCCGGTAAGAATTCCACTCTCCCTGTTCTCCTTCTAGTTTGTTTGGGACTTACAGTAAATCAGAGGACACCAGCTCCACAGTTGTCGGCTTTATAAAGTTACTGCGGTTACTGGGCTGTGGTTGTGCCATTTTCTTCTGCTGTGAGCATTCTGCACGTCTTTTTTTAAAGTTTATGATTTTTATTTATTGATTAGTTTTCGTGTGCCGGCTGTGTTTAAGATAGACAGCCAGTTAGTGGCAGATGTGACACACACTGAAATCAACAACCATAAACCAGCTAGCTTTAATTCTACCTCCCCTCAGCAAACAAAGATAACTGTGCAACTGTTTAAAATAAACGGACAGACAGCAAACTGAGCACTGGTTGGTTTTCATTAGAACTTCTTTAAAGTCTTCAAAAGATTAACATAAAGAAGCAGCATTTGTAATAACAATGATATTTAGAAACCCCCTCAGAATACCTTCCTTTTACCAGATGCAGGATTTGGTTTAACCACGCCAGTTGGCTTGTTTTTTCTTTTTTCTTTTAAATAAGTACGTCTTTGTGCAAAGGTTGTGTTTTGCATAAAGCTGGAATTTTGGCACAAATATTGCGGTTTTAAAGAGAAAGGCCTTTGGTGCATGTGGAAAAAACCAAAACAGAGTGTTCATAGTTTAAGGAATGGGGTCTGGCTTTTACCTGAACAAGATGAAGCCAATGGACTCGACAGCAGCTCGTCTGACATCATCGTTCACATCACTCACCTTAACAGAGAACAGAAAGGCAGTCAATTAAATGGGACTTGATTTAATCTTAAAGATGCACATGCCTTACTACTCACAGTAAAAGAAATATGCTCTACTATTAAGCTGTCTAATAAATTTAGCTAGCACCAAGTGCCACCTACAGGACAAAAGTATTCACACCTCTGCAGTGCTTTCTGTTAGCGGAGTTCTGCAAGATCATGCCTGAAAGAATACGGTGCTTTCAACAACTGGCACTAGTTTAATAACAGCAGCCACTAAAGCTTTGAAAACAAAAAGACAGATTAGGGGAGAAAATAAACAATCATAATTTTGATATTATTATGACTAGCAGCCATTATGAGGCCAGCCATTAGTGGATCTTCCATCCGCTTCAGCGCCATCATTATAAACTAGCGCTCCCTTCAGTGACAGTGTTGTAAAGAAGGAAAAAAGGAAGCACTCACAGCGACATGTAGCAGGCGTCGGATGGCCTTGTTGTTCCCAGAGCCACAGTATGCCATTGCCACAGTGTACATACCAGAGCGCCGCAGGATGGGGTCCTACCGTAGACAGTGAAAGAAAGCAGAGCTTTAAGACTGTGTCTGGATACACAACTAAGATCAACATAATTTGAGTAATTTCCCACATCTAGATCTTGGCATAAAGTACAGAGGAAGAGTCTCCCATGTGATGGGAAATACACACAACCTGAGGTTCAGTAAGTGCAGACGGGATTTGATACATCAAATATTAGCACACTGAATTGTGAGCTGTACGAAGAGTAGTGAACTTTATGAAATAGACCGACATTCTTTCCATGGAAGACTCAAACTTCTATTATTTTCTACATATTGGTAAGTTGAGAATATGGCAAAGACAATCATCAGTTTATTTTCAAGAATACAGAAGTTTCAACCTGATGGTGTACATAATTTGCTTTTCAGTCATACCTTGTCTCTGCAGAGGCTTTCAATGAGGGCATCAGCCTCCTCCATGCGTCCATACATGACCATGGCAATTCCTACTGCCAGGCCACGCAAGATCTTCTCGTGCTGCGTCTCCTGAGCGTAGCCCACCATGTCCTCGATCGCCTGAGCCGACTTGGAGCCCAGCATGACGAGACCAAGGGCCAACCCTGCAGCTTCACCTGGGAGGTAGCAGGAGCAACAAAAACAAAAACAAAAAAAACAATTGCACATCTGTAATGGAATTTCTTTTATTTGATGTATTAGTGATATGTTTTAGTAATGTCATTTTTGTGTCATTTAACGGGTCCATATGTGGAAGAGCATTCTGCTCTAACTTTATTGCACACACACAGCTAGGCCTCTGAGAAAGGGGGTGACACCCAGTGGGGGAAATTCCACAGGTGTGAAGCCTTTTGTTCTGTGTCTTAGAGGATGGGAGAAGAGACAAGGGGCAATCGCTGTAAGAGGAGATAAGGTTGTAAAAATCTCTTCCCTTCTGGAGAGACTCAAGGGTGTGAACAACAGCTGTGAAAGTACATTTGTGTGACTGTATCTAAACCAGGGCTGTGCTGTTCATCGGTAGAGAGACTGCTGTCAGCGCCCCGCGATGGCGACTCTCTCCAAGCATGCTTGCGTTTATTATTAAAAGTTGTTGGCCTACTGCTCACTGTGTCTTATAGGCTTTGTTAATTACATTTCCATAACACATCGGACAGAATTAAAAACAAACAAAAAAACTATTATTTTTTTTAAACGCACATATTTAATACATTTGAAAATTCTACACTACTCTAAATAATGGATGTAGCAGAGATGCTTAAAACAAAACAAACAAAATTAAATAACAAATAATTCTTTGTTATATTTGTAAAAATATTACTATTGGTAGGCAGAATAGTAAAAAGCAAACTAGAAAGCCCCATTAAAATTCAGAATGCCAGTTTACTTTCCAGGGCCTACGTACCAGTGACAGCATCATCCTGGTAGAGGTTCGACTTGAGCAGGTCGTAAACATCCTGCCTAGCTGTGCCCAATGCAGCCAAGCCCAGGCCAAGAGCACCGCCATGACGCACAATCTGTGGCCATGGAACAGAAAGCACACCATCAGTGAGAGCATAAAACTGACACAGAGACTTAGACTAGCTCCTTGTCTCCCCAAACCTTTAGCTAGGGCACAAGTATAACATTTACAGGGCATTTGACAACAAAGCATGAAACCAAACCTCAAAAAACTCACATCATTGCTGGCATTCTTGAGCTGACTGAGCAGGTAGTCAATGATGTCCCCGCCGTGGTTGGCGTGAATGAGGCCCAGGGCATACAGCCCGCCTCCTTCCTGGTAGGCAGAGCCAGGGGAGGTATCTTTGGGCAAGTAGGTGGCCATTAACTGGAGCGCCTCTTTTTCATGACCCTGAAAAGAAGCATTTTCAGCATTAGAATCACTTTAGTCTTGTAATCTAAAGCATTCTGCGCAGTCAGTAAGACTAGAAAAGCATTAGATTTTGAACAAAATCCTTTCTGGTTTTCTCGGTATTACCGTCATTGTGTCAGAACTCTACCTTGTGGATGACACCCAGACTTGCTGTCGCTGTGAATTTTGCCCAGTTTGTTGCTCTTGCCAGCCATTCTAAGTTTTCTCTACAAGAACAAAAAACACTTGGGTTATGGTCACTTGAAGACAACACATTTGTCTGTCTCCATCTGTAATCCTTTCTGTGTTATATCATCCTTCCAGCACAGTTACCTGAGGAACTGGTCACTTGTGGTTCCTGTGTGCATGAAGGAGTTGGCTATAACTGTAGCTGTGTGGCACACTGAATTTCGAACTGCGTCCTGGTATGAAAGAAGGCACAGATGAGGGAATTTCAGGAAGCAGTCGCTACGGCATATTAAATGACCTCAAGCAAAATGCAGTTTATCCTGTTCTGGTTGTAAACAACCTATTATTTAATCTTCTTTAAAACTACACATCTCACTGGTAGTAATCAATGTTACCTTTGTGTTTTTCAGAATCATTAGATCTGTATTGTTATTTCGGATTAAGAATTGTAGGTGAAGCTCAATGGCCATCTCCCCACTCAGGATCTTGATCATCTTTGCGTTCTGGTCTTTGGACTCATCTTTCTGTAAAAAGACAGAAGAGCAATGTGATACTGCTGCTGCTGAGGAGAAGACCAAACTGAAACTGCTCTTTTTAGACACCAGAGTGACTGCACTACAAAGCTTCTTCTCAACTTTGGATGCATAACCTTCTTTTAACTTGCAGTCTATTTTAGAATAATGTTTCAAGATTACTTTTTGTTATTCTTGTAAGAAGCATGTGGCTCTAAACTTTGCCAACGCCGCCCCTTTTATGTGCATGTATGCAAACTGCTTAGCATGACTAAGCAGTTTGCTTAGTCATGCTGTTAGCCTTGATCAGGATGACTAAGCTGTACTGGCTATGGTGAACATGCTTTGTAGTGCAGGCTCCTGGTATTACGGATGTATTGCAGTTAAAATTCCTCAAAATCCAAACTGCTAACCGTTTCTGCAGGCTTTCCAGCAGGGGAGCTGCCAGCTTTGTCGTCGGTCTCCATTGCATCACTATAAAACATACAAGAGACAACAAGTTCCAGTCTGTAAGATATGTATGTGTGTATTAGACCCAATTCAAATTCAATCTTTTGTATTTCTTTACTTCAGTTTGGTTTGTTTCAGGAGGTTTCAAGAGCCCACCCGAATCTTAGTGGGCTTTATTCTCACTGACAAAGAGTTAAAGCTTTTCCCAACATACAGCATTTTCAAAGAACTTAAGAGTCTTAAACTTAATTTTCTAATTCTTAAATCAGAGCCACTGTCTCTGAAAAAGCCTAAGACCCTATAAACATGAACCAACACAAGGTGTTGAGAATTAGTCACTCTTTGTCCCTGCCTACCTCTCTTTGTCTGGCGTGGGCACAGTGCCTGTATTTGTGGAGCCAGGGACTGCAGGAATAGGTGTCCCAACAGTACGCAAGTTCTGAATGACAGAGGACAGAAACTGCTGGCTGGCACTCTCATAGAGGTCAAAACAGATCTGATAGGCCATTAGCAGGTTGTCCTCCTTCACCAGCTTCTCCAGGATGTCACTCACAGCCTGCGGGTCATCCAGGAATATCAGGCACTGGAGTGGGGAGAGAGAGAGATAAGTGGAGAGGGATGTTGGTTTGAAATAGTTTAGGAAAACCTATGAAATTAAAGCTGTACATGTGATCAACATATAGCAGTACTATCAACAGTTATAAATCACACAGATAATTTTCAGGATAACTCAGGGCAGATGTTGGTTTGGTTGATCGATCTTTAGAGATTCTTATCTAACAAGAACTGCCTTCTATAATGCGTGCCAAAAATGTGAATTCTTTGGAATCACGAGGATGGTGATTATATATAAAAATTTGATCTTATCATTTGCAGTTTTCAATTCTCATAACATAATTTTAGTGGCAGTCTTCTCCAGAGACGTCAAATCTAACCATAACTGAGCAATCTCTGGATGCTCCGTAGAAACCCTTGGGTTTTCACCTGGCATCCAACTTGATCTGTATCAAGGATTTGTGCTCACCAAGAAATGTAGAACTTGGAAGTCTACCTCTTCTACAACACTAGATTAAGGACGTTATCTTTTCTACAACTGGAAGAATCATGTATGTGTAAACCAGACATTCAGGGGAGATTTAATAGGAGGTGAGGGCCTTTTCTTCAATATTATCTCTATCTCTCTACCATATTGTCTCTTACAAGCAGTGATCTTCACTTTATTAGTAATCGGCCCACTAAGAAGCGAAAATTTGTTTATATATTTTGGTTATATTTTTGACAGGTTTTCTTCATGTTTGAGATGTTCTGAGAGTCGCACTGTCTTCAATTCCCTTTGTACGTTTTTATGTTTGAATGCCTTTTAGTTCTTTTCTGTGTTTGTGTATGTTTTTGCAAACAACAAACAGAAAAACAAATCAATAAAAAAAATATTGGAGGAAAAAACAAAGTAAAATCACAATCACCCGCATCAGTTTCCTGGGGTCAGATTGTCAGAGTTGAGGTTTTGATGTGATGTGTCCCGAGGTGTTTGAACAATCCATTTTTTACCTGACACACATTGATGAAATCGGGTTTTTCCAGGTTCATGTAGAGTTTGACCAGCACCCTCAGCACGTCGTTACGGAACTTCTTGTTCTGCATCAGGGACATGCACACCTTCAAGCTGTAGGCAAGGAGGCCACTCACATCATTCTGGAAGGAAAGTGAAAAGAATTTTTTTTTTTTCCTTAAAGATGACAACCTCGAACAATCAACAGCAGTGCCCAAAGTGTAAATCTTATTAAAACCTGTTATAAAGATTCAAAATAATCTCAAGTTAGCAGAAAACTGCACTGACTGATTCTAAGATGGTTTTCTCAAACATGTCCAGACGTCTTGTTTCCAGGGCGATGCCAATGGCCTGTTTATACTTGTGATCATCCAGGCAACGCAGGAACATCTTGTTGACAATGCCCTCGAGACGGGGGTCTATGGTTTTCTTCTCTTCGCCCTCTGGAAGCTCGGTATTCTCCACCCGCAGCTTGGTGTAATGGTCAATGCATTTGGCTGCATCCGAATAACAAACAAAAATAACAATTTATGTAGTTTAACATATTTAAGTCATACATACTTTTCAATAGAAAGCAATGGAGGATAAACATTTTTTTTACTTTGCACTGGTAAAAAGAGAAGAAAATGTTTTTTTCACCCCACTCACCAATGATGGTCTCCACATATTCCGAGTCATCTGTGACACTGAAAAGATCTCCCGCACCAAGAGCATAATTTAGAGACTCTTCAAAGGCTCCAAGATGGTAGAAAACCTTGGAGGCCACCAAGGCTGCGAATTCTCTACTCCGGAAAGACTCATCCTCATACAGGACTTCACTGTGAGGAGACAACAGCTAGTTACATAAAACAAAACTGGCAAGAGCCATTTTTATAATCACCACTGAGTGAAAAATGTAGATCGTACACCAAAATGATCAAAATCATCTCTGATCTGTTAGGAAAACATTCAGTTCTGCATTTGTTACTGGACTATAAGGGAGCTTTGAGGGAGAGTAAATACTCTTGTCAGTGTATGAACATTTACAGGGAAAGTCAGTTAAATCTTTCATCCTACTACAGACAGAGAAATAAACTATGAACTTAAGTTCCTGCTGACTTATGTTATAGTATAAGTATAATAACTGTAATATAAGCCCTTAACTACTTACATTTTATCTACAGATCCTGAAATCTCAGCCCAAAAGTCATTCACAATGCCATCTAGCTTGTGCAGAGCAAACTCCTGCAAGAAAAACAGAGGTGTTGTTGAAATATTCATCTTTGTATTCACTTTTATGTAATACTGCAAACCCCAAATGAGTTGACATTTATGTCATGTACAGAAATAAAACACTGAGATGTCTAAGCAAAACTTGATGGGCCACAATGAAAATTTACAAACGTCCAGAGATTTATCTCTGCAACTGTATCTCTTGTGGTGATAAAACAAGACAAGGAAATCTGTCATTAACCGAATATTCAATCCACTGCACTACAGCCAACACTTACCTTAAGCTGGGGCTCATCCTCATCAAGGAGCGAAATAATTCCAGCTAGAAAATAAAATATATTATTAAATAGATGTTTACTACATAAAATCCAAATACTTTTTTTTTTTTTTTTAGCCAGTTTAGCCATTTAACGAGACATATTTTTTAAGTGGGATCACTTAAATACTTTTAGCTCGAACACAATCAATAGTACAACTGCACATTAAAGCTAAAAGCAAGTTTAAACAGAAGCCAAGTGGCAAAAATAAAGCAAACCAATGAAAAGAGGGGCCAGTTAATGAACCTTGTTTTTAGCAATACTATGATGACAGTAGCATTTAGGATGCATTCAAAAACATAATGTCCTCGGAAATTACGTCTCAGATGAAAGCAGAAATGAACATGTTTATTGATGAAGCTCCATGTTGACTGCTAACGTTGCCATTACTGTAATTTATTTCCACTTCCTCCATTTAAACAGCCTTCCGGTGATTAAAACAATTTCTGAAACACATGAAAATAGACACTGAAATGTGTTTCTCCTTACCATAACAACTCTAGTGGTTTTATTTGTGATCAACAGTCTACGGTGAGCTGCCAAGTATTAGCCGTGTGACTCAGCTAAATCAATGGCAATGGCTAACAAAATAAAGCTACCTTCAACTACTTACCGGCAGATGTTATCATGATTGGCTCTTCGGTCCCTCCTCGGCCCCGCTTATCCTAGTTTGACGGCGAAATTTCGTCTGATTTGGGGGAAGTTAGAGAAAAGATTTGTGATATTTGAATGTATTTAACCACCGAACTGGACGCAGCCGCTGCTAACTTCTTTTTGTTCAATACCGCAAGTCCTTGCCTGAAGGACCTTCGGATTTGCCGGCTTTACTATGCCTGATTAAAAACGTAAAAAAAGGTATACAATTCACGCTGTACTTATCGGTGAAAAACGTATATCAGTTTTATAACTAATTAAGATAAATATAACGTATATAATATTTGAAAAAAATGTGGGGAATTTGTAACTGTATTTGAACGTATCCTATTTTTACACAGGCATCTCAAATGGCGACCAGCCAGCCAAGTGCTTCTGCTTTTCTGACAAGACAAGGCAGGTCGCTTAACAAACGTGTTTTGCTCTAATGAATTTACAAACAGCAAATAACCACATCTGGCAATTAAATGAAGATCGCGGAAGCCAAGGGCGGCGTGTTTTTCATGTAAAGTTATATGACAATACAGCTTTCAATGACTACTAGTTGTCACCTAGGAAGTTTTTACTTTATTGAAAGAATAGGCAACAGGAATGTGTTTTAAAACAAAGCCGGACAAGTCCAATGATGTTTATTTAAAGGGATGAATAAATCAGTAGGCTACATAAATACAAGTGACATAAATCCTGTTACATATCCCGCTGGCCCTAAAAGTTGTCTCTAAGACACAAAATCCTAATGAAAAATAAATTCTTAAGCAAAACACCCAGGGTCCCTGTGTTCCAATTAATACAGTGTTCCATGAAATTAGTGCAGTTTTTCTAGGCGAGAACGCCACCTGGATTCAGGTAAACTATGTGAGATTTCACATTTTAAGGCTTCTATCATGTCAGTTGATTTTGTTCTTTAATGCCCTGTATTTTACATACACAAGTCACCCGACAAACAGTGAGCCAGTAAACAAGTCCTGTATCGTGTATAGGAGTACTTATGCTGTAAGCTGTTTAATGCGTTCTCAATACGTAGCAAACTAATGCATGTTTCCAACCTGACAGTCTTTGGGTGGCTTTGACATGACAAGAAACATGCTGGCTCATAAGAAGTGGACCCTGAGCATCACAAAGAGAAACTGTAACACTGTAGCAAAGCACTGAGGCCAGTTTCTCTCTTCACAGTCTAAAAAGCGCACAGGTGATATTAGCCGTCTCCTCCAGCTGGTTCTCCATTCACGGTTGGTCCAGTAGATAAGGCACAGGTTTTCAGAGGGATGCCCTCTTCTGCACTTTCAGCATCACCTGGAAAAAGAAAACTTGTGAACTTGCAGCGAAAATAAGTGACTGCAAGACTGTGGTGCAGTCCAGGCATTTCTCTGCTGAAGTTACTTTGCGGCTACCTCTTTGTCCACTGCTTGATGATTTGCTGGTTCGACCTCGGTCTTCTCTTCTCCGGTGACTGAACCAACGTTGTAATGGCCAGAAAACTGGGTTCCCTTCACCCCTAGTATTATCTGAAAGGCGATAATAAGCGTTTAACAATTTGGCAGCTTTTCTAAGGGGATGACCATTTTCTGAATGCTCCCTTTGTTCCCTGGCCTTTGCAGCCATGCCTGGGAAGAAAAATGTGTGCAAAAAAAAAAAAAAGAAAAAGAAAAAAAAAGTGTGGTCTTGTGAGTGTCATGAAGTGGCCTACACAACAGAGTGGGCTCTCTCATTAGGGTAGTTCCTGCATGGACTTGAACTGTAGTGCTCATTAGTGAGCATACAGTGATCATATCAAGAGTACTGGCAGCTTCAGTATAATAGTTTACATATTATATCTTAAACACATTATGCTGTTTGTCTCTTGGTGATCTAATATGCTGTACATGGTACAATATTCCCATAGTGGCCTGGTTAAATGTGCCAAGGTTCAAACTTCATGTTTACAAGCATGTGTCCTGCTGACATGGGTGTGTGTGTGTGTGTGTGTGTGTGTGTGTGTGTGTGGGGTTGTGGCAGATGGTCACACCAAAACATGTTCTTTTGTAAACACTGCATGAGATAAATATACTTTTCTAAGGTTTTGCTACAAGGGGAATATGTGCACCTGCTGCTTGAGATGAATGTATAACTCTGCTGACGTTTTCCTTGATGCTGCGCATTCGGATGTCTGTCTTCGGGATGAAGCAGCCGACCCATATCGACTCTGACGCATGTTTGTGGAACACCGAGCGGATCAGATGCTCCAGAAACTGGGCGCACCGGCGCGTCTCGATGCTCTCGTCTGTTGTGCGGATTAATCCAATCAGAGCTGGCCGAGCGATTGCAGCGCGTCTCGTGCGTGCCTTTACGTCCTTCAGGATCTCCTTTAAGCACACCTCGTTTGGAGCTCGGCTGATGAAAGTCTGTCTGAAGATGAATATGATGACAGGGGAGTCTATCGCTCGCTTTACGCTGTGGGCGCTCGCACTCCTCGTTGCTGTCCTCTGAGCATTGCTGTTACCACCTGGTCGTCTCCTTTTCTCTCTGTCCTCTCCTAATTCCAAATCCTTGGGCCTCGCTGTTAGAGGAATTTCATTGCCCTTTCCAGTCTCCCCCTCGCTGGAAACGTGGTTTGCACTTGCATTACCGCCATGATCGCTTGCCGGACTTGACTGGGGGCCACCATGACCGTTCTCCACCAGGCCGTTGTGAAACATGTGGCGTACAAACTCCTGCAGTATTTCGGCGTCATCCCCGTCCAAATCTTTACTTCTGCACACATCACTCACCAAATAAATCCTTTCTCTACCTCCAATTTTCGCTATAGTCTTCTGAAACTCCCTCTCCTCTTCCGGCAGCGTGTCCTTAGGTGACTCCTCGTCCGCCATCTGTGCGCAATTTAAGCTGCGCCGATCTGTTTTATTTACATGAATCGTCAATCCATTGCCGGAGGCTGAACCGGTGAAACTCGCTCACGGTCATCAGCGGTTAAGGGGGTGTGTGAGGAGAAGGCGGAGGGAGGTGGGTGGGTGCTACTCGCATTTGTATTGGCTGATCCGTTTAGTGGGCGTGGCTAAACGTCAATAACCAAACAACAGTGGCTTGATAATGAAGTTAATCTTTAATGGATAACAAGACAGAAATACATTACTACTAATTATCCCAGAATATCATTTAGCAGCAGTCAGAGGGGATCAAAGAGGAAAAATAGTACAGTTTTTATATTCTAAGAATTCCTCATAAGTCTTTAAAGGTTGTGGTTGTGGATGGTTAAACCTCAGGGTGTAGACTTCACTTTCTTTATTCCCACTATTCTCATGGAAAACAGTCCCGACTTCCCCCCAGAGTCATAGATTCTTATCTAAGTGGAAACACAGAAATGACAGAAAGTTTATTTGTCCAACCCAGTTTTGTTAAAAGAACCCACTTCTGGAAATATTTGACTTCATTATGAGATGAAAAATGCCTTTCACACTCAGACTCCTCTCTACTTCAACAAGCTCATGACTTCTTCAGACTAATCCTTTAATCCACCCATGCCTGTTCCTCAAATTAAAAGGTGCTGTCAAGCTAAAATGCCACTGAGTTCATTAACTAAAATCCAAATGGATTAACTTCAGCTGCTGAGTTTGTGTGAGATTGTTTACTGAGGGATAATAAACTATAAAGCTGGACCAAAATCAATGCAGATGTTTCAGCCTTTGACCTTTAGACTGGCTGAACACTGATTAGGTGAGAGGTGCACTTGCTTCGTCATGTCATTACAGTGTAACTGAACACTACAGCTTTAAGTATTTTTTTAGTTAAAGCCTGTTATGTACAAAAATACACACAATACTGTTACTTTTAATGCTTATAGTACTACCACCAACATTTCTCTCCCAGCAAATTCAAGGAAACATTTGTGATCGCTGTCGTCTTGCATACATTTCAACAATTTGGACAGTTCCCCTATTTTAGTTGTGTATGCTGGAGTCACTCTACTGACCTTATTATTCCAGGAAAGGAGAGACTCAGGGTTAGGAAGCCCACTTTGACCAGAGAGAGAGACACGGAGACCCAGGTGAACTGCAATAAAGTTCAAAACAAGAAATGAAACTGTTATCATCCTTGATAAGTTACATCGATTTTTTGCACATTTTACACATTGTTGACAGAAGCCTAATATCCAGATAAAGTTCTGTGCAGAAGTCTTGAGCCATCCATCATCAGGCTTTCTAAACTTCTACAATGCCAGTGATAACAGTTTGATTAGTCTGAGGAAAGTAGAAAGATGGAAAGGACCAAAGAAGATGCTGAACATCTAAAAACTATCTACAACAGATGAAAGCATCTGAAAGTCATGCCTGTAAGAAATATCAGAAAAAAAAAACAAACAAAAACAAATCCACAAGAACTGGACCAGAAATCAGTGGCAACATGGCTTATGGAGTGATGAATCCACATTTGAGTTTTTTTTTTGTTTTTTTTTTTAGTCAAATCATCGTCAGCATGTATGGAGGAGATCATGTACCAAAGGCACCAGTAAAAAACAGTGGAGGCTCTGTTATGGGGATCTTGTCAAAACTGATGGAATTGTTAATAAAGAAAAGTAACTTCAGATTTTGATTCACAATTCAGTACCATCTGGAAAACATCTGATTGGCAACAGCTTGATGTTTCAGCATGACAACGATGCCAAACACACTGCAAATGCAGTAAAAACATACCTGCATGGGAAAACACACAATGGAACACTAACAGTCATGGCTGTTCCCAGAGTCGGGACCTCAACATTACTGAAGCAGTGTGGGATCATCTTGATAGAGTACAGAGTGAAACGCAGCCAACATCCAAAGAAGAGCTTTGAATATCCAAGAAGCCTGGAGAACTATTGGGGTGTAGGTCAGGTGGTAGAGCAGGCCAGCTACTGATTGGATGGTTAGTGGCCTAGTCTGCATGCCAAATATCTTTGGACAAGATACTAACCCCAAGTATGTATGAATGGGTGTGATTGGGTGAATGAGGCATGTTGTATAGAGCGCTTTGAGTACTCCGGGAGAGTAGAAAAGCGCTGTATAAGAATCAGACCATTTACCTCAGTGATGGAGAAGCTTTGATGGTAAAAAGTTCACCACCAGCATGAATGAAATGAAGTGCTCATTTCCGAAGGACCCAGCACGCCTGCTTAAAGAAAAGTAA
>VURO01049592.1:23807-36843 GCA_015108175.1 Pelvicachromis taeniatus | reverse complement strand
ATAGTCATCAGATCTTACAGGTGTGCTTCATATGGACAGTTTACCTGGTGGATGCATGGCTGCTAGCGTACGTAGCCATCCCATCATGTGCAGTAAACAACATAAGGACAGCCTATCCAGACCCAGGTGGCATATATACAGGATTACAGCTGCTGATCATGTAGAGGTCCATGAGGCGTGGACACATGTTAAAGACATATAGTTACATTCTTACTGTCTTCTTCTAATCTACTACGTAGCTGATACCACAACTTATACACGTCATCGTCCCAGAATGCATTGTGTGCGCAAAAACATGGCCGCTCCCATGGAACCAAAACGTTTTAAACAACAAAGATTTAATGAATAACAAAAACATTGTAGTTATTTTGAAGTATGTTTTTTGTGAAGGTTGCCGTAGCTCCCCTCCGCTGATTCTCTAGAGACTTATCCTCATGAACGAAAACAAGACAGACAGCGATCGATCTTTTTCGGACTTGCAGCAAGGGAAGCTTCCGTTGAATTCACAGAACCACTGCTCTCGAACCCAACCTGTGAAAGACTTCAACGAACCTCCCTTCTGCCATCTTTTTATTGACACACAAGAATTGGCAACACCTCCATTGTAAACCACTCCTATAGCCATGGTGTTAAACCCCCCTGTGTGTGTGTGTGTGTGTGTGTCTGTGGCATGCGTGTGTGTGTCTGTATGCATATGTGCCTGTGTGTGGAAGACCTCAAATGATCATGTCATAAAACTCCCTGCCACTTGGTTTAACACAGATGTCAGGAAGTTAACATTTCTCTTATCTTACATGAAACAGTCTCTAAAGTTTACAACCTTCCTTCAGGCATGTGGTGTGGCAAAGGAATCCCTTTCTTCTTACAATTAAACTCAAGTCTATACAGTTTCATATATACAGCAATAATCACCAATAATGACAACATTAAAGTATTTACTCCAACATTTTTATGTAGTGGAGATCATTTGTAACATATTTAGAGTAACTTGTCATAATAGCCGGGGTTCCTTTTAAGTTTTACTTCCTGTTGATTGTCCAGATTTGGTTCAGCTATGCCCTGTTCCCACTTACCCATTACATTTCATGTTTCCCAAGTCTTGAAGTTATTACACTCCACAAAACGTTCTTATAGAAAGATGAGATCTGATGGGTCGGTGCAGTAGTCCGAGAGGAGCCTGAGGAAGCCAAACGTTTCCTCACAATTTCATGTGCCACGTAGTTTATGTATTTTAGGGCAGGCGAACTCAAACGCAGACTTGGGGAGATGTCACAGTTCAACAATCCAGCAATTACAAACTCTCTGCCGCCACCTTACATCGCCGCCACATCGGTCAGGCAATCAGGAACAGGTGGATATACAATCAGGGCGGATTGGTGGAAGTAGGAGGAAGCAGGATAACTAAAACCCCCTGACATGCATAATGTCCTCCCAAAATAAGGTCGGCTAATTTGAGTTCTTTGTATTTTTGCAGAGGACTTCAAGAAAGCAGAAGATAGCAGCTCTGACATCGAGAACTGTAAGTCGAACTAACAACAGTCATGTATCAGGAGTAAAATAAAAAATATTTCATTTAAAGGATCAGCTGCAATGACAAAAGCTTTATAATTTAGGAAAGTTCTACTAATCCTACAATGACATTTCCTTCCGGAGTTGTCAGCCAACCAGACTTTAATCCCTCCAGCAGGTTCTGGGTCTGGCCCAGGGCCTCCTCCTGATTCTAGTCATATGGTGAACCGCATCCATTGATATGGAGGTATAGGAGCTCTAGTCTGAAATGACTCAGTGTTATCGGCCACCAAAACTGAAAGGAGACAACACATGAACAGTTTTAAATGATTAATTTCACTCAGATGGAAAGCAGGACTGTGCCACCAGGGGGTCCAGGTAAGTGGTGGAATAAGTGGGTGAAACCGGGAGACAAATGTCACACCAGGAAACACAACAGTCAACCAACAGACCATTATGGGCCATAACACCGAGATCCTCATCTTATCTCTTGAGGCTGAAGCCAGACAGCTTTTAGTGGAACTTCCTCTGCTAATTCTTTTGGTCACAGCTGGTGACCGTAGATGAAGGCAGGAACATGGGCTGAGCACTAAAATCAACAGCATCACTTTCTTTACCACAGAGCCATACAATATTCTCATTAATGCAGATGACGCTCTAATCCATCTGCATCATCATCATCATCATCATCATATATTTATTTATAAAGCACTTTAAAAACACGCTAGGTTGACCAAAGTGCTGTACAAGGCAAGTCAACTACAACATAGATAAAAAAGAAAAACAATACAGTAAAGTAATAAAAGGTAGATAAAATAATAAAATAATAAAATAATAAGAATCAGTTACCCACAGAGTTAAAAGCCAGGGAATAAAAGTAAGTTTTAAGTCTGGACTTAAAAACTGGCACTGATGTAGCATGTCTGAGATGAAGAGGAAGGTTATTCCAGAGCACCGGCGCCGCGACAGAGAAGGCTCGGTCTCTTCTCAGTTTCAGTCGTGACTTGGGGACCGAGAGCAAAAGCTGCTCCGCTGACCGAAGTGACCGAGTGGGAACATGGGGCTTCAACAAATCAGACAGGTAAACAGGTGCCATGCCATTTAAAGATTTAAAAACCAATAAAAGGACTTTGAAACCAATAAAAGGACTTTTATTGGTTTACTAAGTTAAAATGTGTAAAAACACAGCTGAATGAGGCAAGCTATTTATATCTAAATAGCTTGCCTCATTCACGTATTCACACGCATTCGTACAAGCATGTTTTTCATATGTAAGTGAAAATATTCACACACATTCATATTGCGATGGATGCATGAGAGAGCAACTTGGGGTTAGTATCTTGCCCAAGGATATTTGGCATGCAGACTGGAGCAGATGGGGATCAATCTCTGTTTCTACACATACACTATGAAAAATGGATCTTTTTTTGTGCTGACTGTCATGTTTATTTTATTTATAGCCTATAGCACATTTAAACAACAGAGGTTTACCCAAAGTGCTTTAGAGACAGACACGTTTACAGTCCAGGCCTCCAAAAAACCCGGTTTTAAAAGACAGCGATTTTGCGGTTGTTAAAATGTATTCAGAATTGATTGCAAACTGATGGATTCATGTCATAAATGAAACACTGCTCTCCTCTATATAAACTGCCTTTATAGGTTAAAAGTGTTGGTATTAGTATTGATATTAGCAATACTAGCCCTGTATTTACTTGGTATTAAATCAATACCAAATGGCTGCCCTCTGTTAAAGCTGCGGCGATTATGTTGCAAGAAAAAAATCTGCATACTTAACTAGCAGTTTGTTTAAACATGAGGTTATCAAACATCTGAATTTACTCTTTGCATTTTAGACTTTTGGTCCAACAAAACAAGATATTTGGAGAAATCAGCTGGAGCACCTTTGGTTTTGTAACACTGCCTTATTCAGATCTAGATTAAACTGTTTATTAGAATAATATGTCAAATAATCAGTAATGAAGATTATTAGTTGGTTGCAGATCTCTAATCTCTTTCATTTACTAAATGTAATAGAACACAAAATGATTTAGGGATTACTTTCATCTTTTAAAAAATGAACTTGTGCTCATGATAGGAGTTATCCAACTGTGCAATTTTTACGAGACTGTAAGATGTGAAGAACTGTAAATCAAGTGTTACCTTCATTTTTTTTTTTAGTTTGAAACTGTTATTCCCTCTGGATTGTTTGGCCTTACTGAGGCATTTGGTGAGATTCCAAATGATGAGTCACTGGAAGCTGTTACACGCTCTGCTGTGCTTCTCACTTCATCAAGCTGCATGAAATCACAGCCTGCAGGAACTGAATCTGAACCTTTACCAGAAACGCACATAGCTGAGACACTCAATAATCCGATTTTACAAAAGTAAACATCAAACCCAACCAGCGGCTCTCTGCACGCTCCTCACAACCCAAAGCAGCAACCGTCTTGGAGACATTACATTGCTATTTTTTCCAGTCAATTATTAGTCAAATTTAGTTGAAGCTGGTGACACACTTGACTGTTGCTTCAACTGAGACTTAAAGAAACTGAGAAATGATTGACAAAAGCACTTCCTACTGTGCAGCTTATTTCCCTTTGTAACAAGTGCAAAATTCTCCTTAAAACATCTCAATTCATAAATAAATAACACACAGTAGTCCTTGAGGCAAGGGCAAGTGTGTGTGCTGAGGTATGTCTTAATACTGATGACATGAACATATTAAGAAGCCACACAAACCCGAACATGACTGACTGCAGTTCATATGGACAGTGGAAGCTGTTGCCAAGAAGCGCCAATTTTATGTGTGTCTGAACCTGAGATGTGAATGGAGGAAACAATGGGGAAGGAAAAATACAGAATCCATGCATCTAAAGATCTGTATAAAGGATGTTTGAAATTAAAAAAGTAAAATTAAGAGAAAAATACATCCTATCCAGTTTGAAGCATTTAAACAGCTCAGCCTAGTCATCCAAGTTAGCAAGTCTTTTGTTTCCATAGCTGCATATCAAGTACCACTTGTGTGGACTTTACATTATTTTAGTTAATTTGCTGTTTTACTGCTTTTTTAAATTCTGCTACCTGGACATCACCTCCAATTATTACCTAATTTTATGCCAAAACATTTGTGTAAACAGTAGTTATTACTGCTGCCACTCATACTGCTCACCCAAAAGGCATCTTAGAGACAGGGGCTTTATCTTCTTTCTTATGGCAAGTGATTTATTACTGTATCCTGTTATGCACACTGAATGTCTTAGAGTGTAAACCTTTATCTCATTCATACCACCCAAGTATGAATTCATTCACTTCACCATTTGACCGAATGTGTAAACAGAGATATGAACCTCTTTTATCCAGATACTGAAAGGCTTTTTCTCCCTCTATGTGTTCTGAAACTTAAACGGAGTGACGTGAACCACCACACTGTAGGAAACGTATAGTCACGCTGTGTAAACCCGTCAAGCAGGACACAGTTCAAAAGTCTTTAGTAAATAAAACGGAGGTGCTGTCCCAAAACATTTGAAGGTTAAGGCTTGTTCGCTGTTTTATTTCTGTACAGTACTTATAGCACTTATTTCATCCCCACATGCAGTATTAGTAATCTGATTTTAAAATTACAACAACATTTTTTTTTGTCCCACTTTACATTTCGGTGTCATCTACTGAAGTAAAAGTCCAGTTTTAAAAAAATGAAATGTAGCTGTGTTTTTACACATTTTAACTTAGTAAAATATTGTTTTACCAGAAAAAGATGCTATTTTTAGGAGAACACATATAAAAAAAATTTCAAATGTGAAAATCAAAAAATGTGAATCACACTTCAGTATGACTGCTTTTAAACAGTCTTTAAATAATTTTTTAATGGATATGCAAAACTGGGACAATTAGGATTTCCACACTTGTCCACAAATGTGTTCTCGCTACTGAAAATACACTGTGTGGTTTAAACTGCCTGGAGAAAGTGCGGGAGGCAGCCTTCATCATGTCCACTTAATACACCATGAATGCAGTTTGCATATGGCACAATTTGACATCACATGGTCTTTGTGCAAGGCGGCTGGTAGATTAAAGACCGTCCAATCCAACTGTGTTAGACCTTTGTGTTCTCACAGGCACCTCTTCAGGTCAGTCCTTTGAAAGTTTACAGCTTTAGAGTTACTGGTTCTCTTTTAGTGGTCAGCTGTGGTTTGGGCTTTCCTTTTCCTTCTCTCTTAAAAATATTTTGGTCAAGTTCACCCACCACTCAACGAAAGTGACGAACCTTACCTACACACACTCAGCTTTTATTTAACTTGCTTCTTACATCTGATGGCAGTTGATCCAGCAGGCTATCTTCTACTATCAGCCCACTCAGCAGGAGACAGTCCCCTATCTCCTGAGGTAAGTACTCCAGACGATTTCCTTTAATATCCAGCCGGACCAGTTGGGCGAGGTTGGCTACTTTTGAGCTGAGGTTTGAAAGGCGGTTGTTACCAAGAATCAGCGTTTTTAGCCTTTTACAGGAGAACAGCTCTTCTGGCACTGTCTCTAAGGAGTTGAAAGCTGCGGAGAAGAACTGCAGGCTCTGCAGGATGTTCACTTCAGAAGGGAGAGAGGTGAGTTGATTGTGAGAGACGTCAAGGTGCCTGAGTTTGGTGCAGTAGAAGAGCCGAGAGGGAAGCTTTCCTAGCTTGTTCCAGCTAATGTTCAGTGTCTCCAAGGTATGCAGCTTAGCTATATGGTCAGGGATGTATGAGATTTTATTGTGCCATAGCCGAAGTGTCACTAAATGCCTGCAGTGCTGTAAGCTCAGGATCTCCTCCACAGTAGTGAGTTTGTTTTCCTTCAGGTCCAGCTCCTGCAAATTGCTCAGGCTAAAGACAGCACTCGGGATGCGCTCCAACTCACTGGCCACTAACTCCAGCGAAACTAAGTTGGTTAACTTCTTCAGGATGCTTAAAGCCTGGACCCTGACACTTTCATTGTAGATACGCAAGTGCTGCAACTGCAACGCAACATCTGCTATGCTGGAGGGGATCTTTGTAAGTTTGGAGCGAAAAGTGAGGACCCTCAAAGCTCTAAGCTCTTTAAAGGAATCCAGAATGGGACTTTTGGACACCTCGTTGGTCAAAGGACCTTCCAGATGGAGCTCTTCCAGGCAGTGTAAGTTATACATCCACACAGGAACCTCTTCTAAATACTCAAAGGTCAGATGTAGAATCTTTAAATGTTCTCTCAGGTGGTTTAGGGCAGCAACTTGGAGCTTTGCAGGGCAGTAGACCATTGATAACTCCTGGAGTGACTCCAGCTTTGCTATACTAGCCGGTATGGTTACATTTTTCATCTGCTCGAGTTTGAGTGATTCCAGTTCGGGAATCTCAAAAACGGTGTCTGGAAGTCCTGGTAACATTAACAGGTGCAGCTCCAGCCGGTTTCTGGTGTTCCTGGCTAGACGCGTGCGCAACTTTTTGTCAGTCCACTCATAGTTTATATTAAGCTGATGGAGGCGGCTCTCACTGACTTCAGAAAGAAATACAGCAAACCTTTTAGAATAAAGAGCATCATATTGGTCCACAAGATGCAGGAGGAAGGCAAAATCATTCTTCACATCAGGTATGTCATTAATTCCGGTTTCCAGTCGGACCTGCTCAAAGTAGTACTCCTTCAGAGGTCGATGGAAAAGCCAGTAGAAGGTATAGATACGCAGAAGTCCAAATACGGCCACAAAGCAGATATAGCAGTAGGCAAGCTTGGAGAAAAGATGTGCTTTGTTGTGGTTACAGCAATAGATATCAAAACCAGTCAGCTCGGGCGGAACCAAACACTGCACAACTATCTCAATGTTCGGTGCTAGCAATGCGGTGTAAATAATAATCAAAAGAAAATGGACGACCTTTACTGAAGTTTGCAGCACGTACATGTGGTACAAAATGTCTTTTTCCTCTACATGAGTTCGGAGCTTCTTCACCTTTTCAAACAGAGCTTTGGCTTGCTCTCCTTCTTTCTTATCCAACAAAGAGGGGGTAGACTTCGGTTCTGCACTTTTCTTTTCTTGATTAGACTTTACAGAACAGGAGCGAAGGAGGCCCACAGTCTCATCCTCATCGTTTTGTAGGTCTGTGGAGCCTTTAGTCATAGTGTTCCTCCTCCAGTTGACTAGCTTCTCCTCGCCCCTTTCCTCGGAAACTTCACTCAGGGCTCTTGTGGTCCAGGGTGAGTCAAAGCATTTGTCAAGGATGTTGACAAAGAGATCTATTTTAGAAGATGTCCCAGGAAACTTGAACCAGAAGCTGCTTGTTACCATGAATATTATGGTATGGATAACCACAAGGTACGGAAAGTACTTTGCATACCAGTGGACAGACCTCTCATAGCAATAGTGGTTGACAAACACGTATTGATGAATGTCCAGATTGTTCTTCCGCCCAAACACCTCCACTATGATGGGGCTCATCGGGGTCACCAGTGTGTGTTGCAACTTCTCTTTGTCCCCATAACTGCTGATGTTGCTGCAGTCGATTGCCTTGGGCGTTGGACTGGTGAAGTGGCTCGGCAGGCATGCAATCTTGTCTTGGGTGAGCTATAAAAAAAAGAACACAATAAATGATGGTTGGAATGTGAAAAGGAAGAAAAACAATAAAAAAAAAACCTATTAAAATATATTTTAATAAAAACAAAGTCCAGTTTACTTGTTGGTACTCAAGTATTCCTGACTGGAGAACAGCCAGAATACTTCTCCCGTTTACTGTAAACTAACAGGTGGCACCTTGCGGGTAAAGTCTAAATACCCAAGTTAAAAACTGCAGATGATAAAATCGTCTGCAGATGATAAAATCGTCTGCAGATGATAAAATCAAATGGGGGTTTAAAAATATACGAAATCCTCCTCCCTTTGATGCGTCATCAAACAGACAAACAACAATCAGAAACAGACCGTTACTTTCCAAGCCATGACAGTAGACGTGACACTACTTGGAGGGATGATCCAGTCCACCTCTTCATTAAGACACTAAGCGCCAGTGTTTCAGAGTAAAAAGCACTATTAACATGCTGCTGTAGGAAAGCAGGAAAAATCCATCACCAACACAAATTGTTTCCCTGGAAATCCACTGTAATTGAATATTTTCTTTATTCTTTTTGAATCAACAAGGTTTTGTGCTACTGCACCTTTAGTTTAGTTCATATTAAATACGGAGGCTAATGAGAACAAAATCAAAGCAGGATTTAATTCTGCCATTTCTCTTTTTACATTTGATTGCTTCACCTATGTCTGAAGATAAAATCACAACACTAAAACCCACAATTACAAAGTGTGCCACAATTTGGATAAAAACAGATTAAAGAATAAAAGTACATATTTATACTCACAAACAAAATCTTTCATTGATTCCTACATACACACTTGTGTATACACATATGAGAAGATTAAAAGGTCATAAATAATTTATGGCCTTATTTATTGGCTAGTTTTTTGTTAGCAGCCAAGTTGCTGTATTCTAGGCCAGTGGAAGGACGGGCTAAAGTGGACTGAGAAACGCCTGTGAAAAGCAAGTTAGTTATAATCAACATGACAGAAAATGAAAGTACGTACAAAAATGTCCTCATTACTGGTTGATTTTTGAGACATTTCATAAATGAAAGAAACCAGACTGGATCAACTTTGAGGTGTGAGATTTTTGGTCAAAAATAACACAAAGGTTCTTAGCAGACGATTTAATACTTTTATTTAAAATGAAATGTTTGTGTTATAACATTCTTGTAAAGGCAGTGGTTATATGTTTAATTGCTTTGGTGAAGTCTGTAATTACTTTATAAATGTTACGCTGACAGCAGGAATAAATAATAAATATTGTGTCAGAGTACAGAGAAGCCCTTTGGTTCCTAAATTATTATCACAGATTCAGCTTTGCCACACAGACCTGCCGACACCCTGTTGTCAGAGGTATGGCATCAAGAATAATTCTGTATTTATCTTACCTATCGACTGTCATCTGTGTGATTTCTATCAGTAACTTTTATGCTCCCCATCCCGAAGAACTTGTGGAGCCTGTAGATCACTGATCATCAACTGGCGGCCCGCGGGCCGAGTCCGGCCCGCTGAGCCGTTCAATCCGGCCCACGACTGGAAATCCAAAATTGTGAGGATCAAAAAGAAAATAGCGATCCAACTAAAAGTGCTCTATAAATAAAGTTGACTTAGCCTAATTGAGTTGAGGCAAAATATCTATCACCCCTAGTGGTTGACTGTGGTATAGGTGATGGGAGCCTGGATCAAATGCCTTCAGTTTTGTAACGAAATGGAAAAAGTATCAACATTAAACATAACGTTAAGCCAAAATTAGATTTTTATTTGATTTTATCCTTGGGGGTCCGGCCCCCCAAGGACACTGTCTGGTAAAACTCTGGCCCTCTGACAAATATAGTTGATGACCCCTGCTGTAGATGGTGCAGCGATTCAGACAGCTTCGTGACCAATTCTTTTCATGAATGCATCCCCCCTGTAATGCCCCTTTGTTGTTGGTGTCTATGCTTAAACAACAATTTAGTACAATTAGAGGAATAAACTGGTGCTTCTGCTCTGAAAAAAGGAACAACTAGGAAACCTGCAGTAAACAAGCTGTGGAATTTGTATGTTATTATATCTCATTAGTGCTGATTACGCTGTAGTCCCTCTGCTTTACTTCGGTGCTATTTTAATATGACACAGAAATGATATTCATGTGATGAGAGACACACATTAAGCAGCCAGTTTGTGATCTGAATGTGGAGAAAGTGGGTCAGGAGAAACAAGTTTGTTCAGCTGTAGTGCATGTGTTTTTGCATGACTGGGAGGCCAGATAATGTGGGAATTAGCGTGGCATTTACAAGGAGACAGAGAAAACTAAATATTCCCACGGGTTGTTCTCATGTGCCACATGATGCCGTCGATGCAGATTAAGAAAAAATGTTTTTCCTCCATCTGGCACGTTATAAGTCAGCAATAACTTAGTTTCACTTTTTGAAAATTTATGGACACAAAATGTAAACACCTTACCTGTAAGGTGCATCCAAAGACTCCAATCATGAGCATAGCAATGCACAGGTACTCTGAGAAAACATCCCACCATGGTTTCAGGACCCTATACTTCGAGTTGGGCTCCGTGCCGAGGGATCTGAATTCACCCACTGGGATCATCCTGGCTGCTGCTCCACACTGATGAAAGGAGAGGAAAGGAAAGGAACGAGTGGATTTGAGCAATGAGGCTGGAACAGGCTTTCAATGCAGAGAAGTCTCCAGAGAAAATCTTGTCAAAGGTTTTAAAGTTACATGACACAAAGAACACACATGAGCTTTGGCTGTTTATTGGCCTTGAATGAATAGACGCTCCTCCTGGGCTCAAAGGGGATTCAAACAGGATAAACTAGTCTGACAACAAAGAGAGTCTCTTTCTCTGGAAAGAATGGAAACAATTTTGTGTCATGAAGCCCACCTTAATAGTCACAAACAGAGAAAGACGGACAGAAGCTCAACTGTTTGATAACAATACTACTGCATCAAGACGAGTTAAATAGCCTGTTAATTTCTGATGTGAGTTGTGCGCATATGTGCACAGGTAACCAAATACAAATCATTGCAGCACACTCACGTCTCGCTAATTTCTTTAGAACATTGCTGCTTGTGTTATATTTGAGATAAAAGTGGCGTTTCAACGTTTCTCTTCATTTAGCAGGTAATGAGTGAACTTCCTAAGCTACTTTCGAAATCAAACAAGTATAACCTCGAGAACTTATCTCCCATTAAGTTTTAAATCTCCACTGAAGTTTGAAATTATCTCAGAAGTTTCGGCCGACACAGTAAAACAGAAGCTAACGTCAGCAAAGTGTATTTTACATACCTGCGCGCACACAGGATCCTCTGGTGTCCGGTGGCAGTGGCCAGTGTTTTTTCATCACTTTCAGAGGCGCTCACCGGTGTGAAGCTCGCGAGAAATCACGCGACACATCTCAGCGAGGCTTTCAAAATAAAACCATATCAGCGCGCCTGTTCAACGCACGTGAGCGCTAACTTTACTGAGGCACGCTTCAGGTAATCTATACGTATTTAATGTGATTCCCGCAGTTAGTGCATATTTACGCGTTTTATATCCCCTGCTGCAGTTTTTCTGATAGTTCTGATTTATGTTAAATTTAACCCATAAGACTCCAGACCCATTTTTACTTTCAGGAAAACTATAAGAGGGTAAATGCTCAAACTTTAACAGGAGCTTTCTTTAGTATGAAAAGGTGCTCATGAGTTAATAGATCAAAGTGTATAAGCGGACATTTCTTCACCTATCAAAGTGGAAGATCCCCGCCAATCAACAACCCATAAACCCATCAGAATACAAGCACGTGGTCTTTTATCGTATGACTTTCAAACGATAAGAAGGCATGGTTATTAAATAACACTACTGGTCTCACGCAAGACAAAGCAGGAACAGCCTCCTTATTTTTCTGCCACACCTTCCATAGTGTTGCATAACTTTGACATTTTTTTTGTAAACTCATGCTGTGGTAATATTCGGGAGAAGAAGGGAAGAGGGGGAGTTAGCGCAGTGACTTTCTTTCCGCACAAACGGAATCACAAAGTTATCATCCTACACTGTTTGACCTGCATTTGGGGTGACAATCCAACTTTGTGTGTTACGCAAATAGTTTAAAAACCTATTAATTGCTTAAATTTCCATCTGCAATATTTGAAAGATATTGTTTTCTTCTTACAAGAAACTAATGACACAGCTCTATATAGTCACTTTTTTTTCTTTTTTTTAAAAGTCCGTGGTATCTCTGTGTTTGCCAAGTCTTAATACTCTTGTAAGCCCACATAATACTTCTCGGTAGTGTAAACAATGGTCTACCTTATCCACCTGCCGGGTTTAGTCAGGAAATTAGATGTGTTGGGAGGTATCATGGGTGGTCGGTTAATGACATACCTGCTTCTGACTGACTGAAAAACAGACTAGAAAGATGATAAAAATGACACTTTACACAGTATCTACACTCACGCATACTTTACTGGGCACATCTTGCTTGTACTGGGCTGAAGCTTTTTTTTTAATTTTTGCCATGTCTTAATTGTTCATGGCATAGATTCAAAAACATTACTCAGACATTTCGGTCCTTATTAACATGATGCCATCACACCTTCAGAGTCAGCTGCACATCCATGATATGAATCTCCAGTTCCACCACATTCCAAAGATGCCTTATTGGACTGAGGTCTGGTGACGTTGGAGGCCATCAGAGTATTGTGAACTCACCGTTATTTTCAGGCAAGTGGTTTCAGATTATTTAAGCTTGACATCCTATAGGTTATCCCGCTAAAATCAGGATAATGTCAAAAATGTGTACACTGGTCATTAAGGGATGGACATAGTCAGAAAGAATGCACGAGTATGATGTGGAGTTTAAATGATGCTCAGTTGGGGCTCAAAATATACCAAGAAAGGATCTCCAACGCCATTTCACCACCACGAGCAGCATGAGCATAAATAGAAAGCAGGATTTCTTGTTTACATGAGATTCT
>VURO01049592.1:2483-23787 GCA_015108175.1 Pelvicachromis taeniatus | reverse complement strand
TACATGAGATTCTGACCCCACCATCCAAAATTTGCAGCATAAATTGAGAATCATCAGACTAGACAGGAGAGGAAAATTATGTGGGTTTCTTTGCCCATCTGCTTTAACATTTCGCCTCTACCAAAGATGCTCTTCTGCATATCCTGGTTGTACGAAGTGCTTACCGAGTTACTGTGTCAGCAAGAGATTTCGCTCACTCATTCGATACTTCCTCTTTTTTGCTACATTCTGTATAAACGCTAAAGATAGTTGTGTGAGGGAAAAATTCCAGTTTCTAAAAAACTCAGACCAGCTTGCCTGGCACCAACAACCACGCCACATTCAGAGTTACTTAACACCATCTTTCTAACATTCAGTTTGAACTTCAATAGGCCACATAGACCATGTGTTCATGCCTGAATCCAGTGGGTCGCTGATTAGACAGTTGCATTAATGAGTAATCACATGTACCTAACAAAGTAACCAGCGAGCATTCATCTTTAGCAAAAAGTGTAAACTGGTAACTTTATTTTAGGGTAAATGTAGAAATAAAATACAAGATTTTGAGGCGCTTTAGCTCCATCTAGCGGCCACTACGGATTTGAAAACAGCACAAATGAACTTAATTTCAAGTTAAAAAACAAACTATGAGAGATAAATTTATTACATGACTGCAGCATTGCATTAAACATATTTTAATTAACAGTGCATTATTTTACAGGGTATTTGTTTCTTGCGGGGAAAAAATATACAAAGTGGATGTTAAATATTTTCATCTCTAACCCTACCACTGGACAGGGTGTGGGGGGGGGGGGTCCCTTTCAAGGTGAAGCATCATTTTTTCCTTTTTTTTTCTTTTTTTAAACAAACATCCAAAATCAGCATTAACAGGCATTTCTAGTTTGTTACAACGCATGCTAGTTATTAAAACACTACACCAGAGTCCAATTCAATACAAAGCTGATGTCAGTTAGGAGGAAGAAGAAAAATCACAAAGGACCTGAACAAATAAATAAAAAAAGTGGGCTCTGAATTTCTGTACAAGGCTTTGTAGAATATCAATGTACAAAACATCACTTAAAAACTTTTGTAGCTTAAACCGTTGTTACAAATAAATTTTTTTAAGCAAGTTTTTTTTTTTTTTAAGTATACAATATTTGCACACTAATGCACAAACATGGTCGTTTCTGTGTCTGAGGTCTCAAGGATGTGAAAACCCCAAAAAAGTTTACTGCAGGTGGGAGGGTCTCATTTCTGTCAGTAAGTAGTGTTTTTTTTAATATTTATTAAAAACAAAAAAACACACACATTCAGTGAGATGTTTGAATCCAGGCTTTTTAAATGCTACAGTATTGATTCCTCTAAACGCAGCCTAATTTCTTCATTCTGTTGGCGCTTCGCACACCAATCGCACTGGACGACACCGAGCCCGAGAAGAAGCATCGCTCAGTATTTTATTAAAGTTTCACATTTTATGCAATCAGTGAAAGGACACATTTGTTACTATGCAGACTCTTCTATCAACACTAGAATTTGTGACAGTGGGCCTCATGCAAAAACACTAGCTTAAATCAGATCTTTTCTACCATAATCTGAGATGACAATTTATACAATTCGGAAGGTGCATGCCCATTTTTCCCCACACCCGTACAGCTGCATAATGACTACAGTTGAAGGAACAGAAGCTCAGCTACCAGTTTATGATTATACACACTTAACTGGATCTAATGCTCTATAATATGACATCCTGCAATAAATCCTACCTTCATGAAGGTTGTAATTTCTGATTAAGTGATTCCATTAAAAGGAGGTGATTCTGTGGAAGTGTTATGCACCAAAGTGGCAGGCGTTTATTATTTTGCCCCAGTAAGATCACTAAGAGGTGACTAAACAGTAGAAACCCACTGTGAAAGCTGGATTTACTACAGGACTGTTACTTTTAGCTGTGCCTACCAAAATAAACCTGCAGCAGAGCATCAGTTAGTCATGTAAGAAACGCCAAAGCATTTCAGAACACGTCATGGATGGTGTTACAGGCGAGGGATCACACCAACACCAAATGCCTCGCACGAGCAGCTTGTTCTTGGATCTCAAACCGGAACCACTGTGCCAGCTTGATTGAAAACTCTTTTATATCACAGGAATATTCTTGTGTGGGATAAGCGCTCTGAATCGCTCTTCAGTTTAGATCAACAACAACCGATTTAAATATCTTCCCCGTGCCTTCATAGGTGAAAATACAGGATTGTCCACTTTGCATAAAAATAGATTAGAATTCACTTTTATGCAAATAAACAGAGGGTGAGTTTAGACATGTTCATTACTACTAAAAATAACAGCAAATAACTCTAAATAAACAATAAACAGGAGGGATATAATGGTTCCTGTGCTCACATACCTTAACTCTATATCAAAATACCCTGTTATCACATAGATTTTTGAATAACCAACCTCAGGAGCTTAAATTCTTCTTCTTCATTGTTTTTGTAAAGAACTATTGGACTGGAATAAGATGGCCGGTATAAGCACGTCAAACAAGTTCTTGCATGAGGCCCACTGTATGATCTTCATCTTGCGGCTGTCTGGTTTAACACTAATTTCCACACAGTGACTCAGCCTGTGCCTTCGCACACAAGCACCTCAAGAGAATATACTGACATAGTGATAATGCCCACAGGCATTGTAATGGCACTTTGATCACTGCCTATAAACACACACACACACACACAAATGCTACGTTTTGTTTACATAATCTGATCGTTTGAAGTATTTCCTTCACCTATCAGATTTTGTTTGCTCTTTAAATGCAATAAAGAGCCCCTGATGACTCATCGGGCCAGTGAAGTGACCTTTTTAGTAGGGAGCCCTTTTCTTGAACTTTAGAAATGATGATCTAGCTGAGGGCTTTAAATGCCGCATTTGAGCACACCACTGGACTGTCTGGATTTTATACCAATACTCAATTTAAACGATCAGTATTCACAGGTCAGTTTTGAGATGCTTGTCTGTGGATGCATGTCAGTGGGTGGATCGGGTCCTGCTCAGATCTTCACGTGCATTTGCATTTGAGTCCGCCGTGCCGCTGGTTCTTCCACCGTCACACACATGACACTGCGATAAATCCTTTTGGCAGGGCTCCATGGTGACAGCCACTCCCACGCCGCTCCGCCCTGAAGTCATGTGGGTCACCTCTGACCAAGTGTCCTGCTCTGGTTCGTAACACTCCACGCTGTCGAGGAAAGTGCTGCCATCGTAACCTCCTGTAAGCGCAGCATTTGTGTTTATGTCATTTGGAATTGTGTGCACACTCATTACACTGAGCAACTTCAGTTGTCAAACAGAAAAATACTAAACTGTACAGAAACTGCAAACTTTTTACATTTTGATCAATATTAGGAACAAATGTATTTGGAAAAAGTTGGACTAAAATCCCAGAGTTTACTTATATCTCAATACTTAAGCAAATCTGACTAAAAGCAAGTAAATCCTTTGGGATTAGCTAGATATATGTAACTTTGTCTAAAAAAAACACAAACCAGTCTTCAACAAAAGGTTGAAATAATACCTCACACATCATACTCATACACAGATCTGAGCTATAGATAGCAGACACTAGGTGGAGTGAGTAAATAGGAGTTAGTTATTGCTACTGTGACTCATAAAAACGTACATATTTACATTTTTATAGTCTAAAAAAACTGAACGAATCGTGTCTTGCAAAATACATCTAAACACTTACAAATCTTACTCTACAAAGAGTTTTAATATATAGTCACATGAAAAAGAAAGCACACCCTGTTTCTAATTTTTACTTCCTAGGTAAATCAAACCTCACAGGACATGTTACACACTGTGTCAATATTTATTTAGCACAAACTGAAACGCAGAGGCAGTGTGTGAAACTAAGTACACCTTCACTGCTTGCCAGGTGCTGATAATTGCACTTGATTAACTGATCATCAGCAAGTGTGAGGACCTCTATAAAAGCAGCTGTTTTGGCATTTTGCGGATTAAAAAACAAAACAAAAGAAACAAACAAAGCCCCGCAAACTTGCAAAGACAAACCAAAAGCAACCGTCCATGGTGGTGAAGGGGTGATGATATGGGCAGGTTTTACAGCCACAAGACCAAAGTACTGTTGACCAAAGTATTCTAGAGTCAAACGTGAGGCCATCTGCCTGACGGCTGAAGTTTGGCCAAAATTAGGTCATGCAACAGGCCAAGAACGCAAGAACAGTAGCAAAGCTACAACAGAATGGCTGAAAAAGTAAAGAATGAAGGTGTTGCAATGGCTCAAAGTCCAAACCTCAACCTGACTGCAATCCTGCGGTGTGGTGCTCGTGACCTAGATGAATACTGGCTCACACCCAATGATTGTAAATGGGGGAGGGGAGCAAAATATTGGCACTGATATCGGCACAATAATTAAAGCGTATTTTGTAAATCAAATTGTTGCTTTTCTCTCAACGGGCTTTTACGAGCTACATTACTCACCCAACACATAGATGCGTCCATGCAGCGCAGTGACTCCCAGAGCACTGCGTCTGTGCCTCATGGAGGCAGCAAAGCTCCACGTATCGGTTTCTACATCATAACGCTCCACCGTGTTCAGCTGGTTGGTGCCGTCGTATCCGCCCATCACAAAGATCTGATTGCCAAGTGCACACACACCTAAAAGAAAAGGTCAACTGTTTCATTTATTCAAACGCTAAATGCGGGCAGACACATGTAAGCACATGCCAGAACTGGCAAATCTCCAACATGATGCTCGTACGGAATAAAACACAGGTAGCTTTTTTTATAATAATACAATTAAAACTCCAGGCCAAACATGTATTTAAGGACACATGAAGAAAAATTTACACACACACACACATACACACTCCCCACGTAAATGTTTTTTTTAAATGTAATTCTTGATTAAGAAAAATTAGATCATTACCTCTGCCAAGGAGGTTGTGTTTTTTGTAGCATTTGTGTGAGGGGTGTAGAATGTTACCAAGCCACTGAAATCTGGCTTACATCCTCCATGATCAAAGTCAACTTAACGATCTATTGGTTGAAATCTGAAAAAAGCCTTATAACTTAGAAACTATGATTCTTACAAGTGGGGTTGGTCGACATATATGAAGTACAAGTATAATAATTTAAATTATCATGTAAAATTTGACTTCAAGGTCAACGCACAGAACACACAGTTTAAAAGATAGATGCTGCCAGAGCAAAAACGCTCATTGGTTTGGGAAGTCCAGTTATGAAACCTCAACCTGAGCACTTTTACCGTCTCCATCGTGATGTTTTGAAACCAGAAGTAAGGAGTGAGCCGTGGATCTGTGCATGTTCGATTAAGTCCGACCTGAAACTAGCAACTGAGCCCTAATAAGTCATGTGGAACCTTCACTGAGACCAGTGTTTTTACAAACAGATACATGATTTACATGATATCAAAAGTTTGACCGACCAACACAATCGCTAAATTTCACACAGGAACTAAGGAACAGCGTTTGAATGTTAAAATGTGAGAATGGCTGATACCAAAGTACTGATAAGCACCTTAACTGCTATTGTAACTCGTGCAAAGTTTAACTTTACAAATCTTTAACCTCCCCCTCATAAGGAAGCTGCTGCTTTAACATTGCTGTTTGTTTGAATCCAGTGCTCTTTGGTCACAGTTGACAGGACAGACTGTTCAAAACTGTGGACAGAGAAATAACCAGTGTTGATGTGGTCAGACTAGTTAGCAGCCGTTAACCCCAGACGAACGTTACAAAACACCTTCATAACTTATTGCAGAAGTTAAGAAAGCAAAACGAAACTGAGCTTACTGATTTGTCAAAAGGGGCCATCTGTTTATTCTACACCAAAATATAGTAAGTAGTCTCAATAAGAGTATTAATAAACATCCATACATCAAGACATCCTGCCAAAGTCTTGGCTCTTTTTTTCTAGATATATGAGTAATAAATGCTGAGGTAACTAGGTAACTAGTTTCTTCCCATAGCCCGCTTGGACTTCACATCTCAAACACCTGCCAAAACATGGTAATAAAATGCCTATCCCAAAAAGTTGATACTGTTCATCTGGAATCAACTTTTTGGGATTTCTTTACCTGGATGATTGAGCATGCATCAAGACAATAAAACGCCTAGATATTTTGGCTTCACTTTTTTCATATACACTCTATGATGTGTACTGCAACATCATTAGATGTTTTTCTGTCTAATGTCTCTCCCTTTTTTCCTTTGAGAAATGTTGCTTTTTACCTGAAATCTTTGTGCATTAACCTTCCCTCGCTATTAAGCTGCACTTGCTGTCTGGTTTAAGTACTGCTCGGATCTAGCTAGCAAAAAGAGGAAGGGCTGCAGGGCACAGTCTTGATATATATTTTTACAAATCACAGGTGGAAATCTGCATGGGCAGTTGTGTAAATTTTTCAGAAATGTTTTTCATCAGTAAAGAATCAGCTTTACAATTCCTTCTTACCAGCTCCGGAGCGGACAGTGTTCATGGGGGCCATGGTCTTCCACTCATCCCTCTCAGGGTTGTAGCACTCACAGGAGCTGAGCCGGTTGGCTCCGTCAAACCCCCCCACAGCGTAGAGCAGCCGGTTGATGACCGCCACACCCACCCCGATACGCCGTGTTAACATCGGGGCTACCAGCTGCCACTGATCCTTTTCTGGATCATACCTGTGGAGAACCAACACAGACTGAGAAGGCTACATGGTTTTATAAGAAAGTAATTATTGCTTTATTTCTTTATCTCCCCGTTTTTCTTTGCCAATCAGTAAGATTAGTCAGTTTACTTATTGGGTTTCTAAATCACAACACAACCAACTATTGTAACTAATCATCCTGATGAATGAACCACTGCCAGGTGTGTGCACCACAGATTCATTAGTTTCATTCTTCAGTATCTGTGGTTAGCCATTGTGCTACAGTGCGTCATATGTGCTTTCGGATGTTACATGATTGTTCAGACCGGCTGGACATGTTCCTCTTTCACCGAGTCTGTGGGCTACCTGTGTAATATCTTCTGTTTAGGAACAAAGCCAAATTGTGGGTCAATTTTTTGCCTTGAATTAAAATGAAAGTAATCACCATGTTAAATGACTAAAAATCTGGGGCAGGTTAATGTCGAGGTTTGTCACAGCAAGGCCAATACGGCACATCGGCTATTTCTCATGGGACTGTTCAGACACAACACCAGGAAGCACCTAAACAAAGCTGCTGTTTCGTAGGTGCGGATTAAAAACTGCGCGGGATTATTTCAAGATGTTAAGCAATCTGAGAAAGAATGAGCATCAGTTCTTTGTGATCTGGTGATGCAACAATGTTAGCGCAAGCGTTTTGTTTCAGGCTCAGTTTGAGAGAGAAAACAAAGGGCATCTTATTTCTCTTTTCATTTGTCACTAGGTTTGATATTACGAAAATATTTCCATGTAGACTCGAACATCCTCACAGCAGCTTTGTGTGATCTAAAAATAAATTGCAGGAAGTAAAATGTTTCCAGGAAGTAACCCGATTACTTCTCTTGACAAACACAAGAATCAACCCTTCATATAAATGACCTGTACTGACCACATACTGTAACTGTTACTTAACTGGTTAACCAGTACAAGACTGCTGGATTTCTTTCTACATTCAAACACACATAATTGATCAAAGAAAAAATTCAGAACTGGCAAAATTGGTCGGTGTGATAAAAAAACAAACAAACAAAAAACTCCATCTTCCATTATTTGCCAACTTCATTTACCTTTCCACACTATTATGATGAATACACCCATGTGATCCACCCACTGCATATACCATGCCATCGATGACTCCGACCCCGATTCGGTTCCTGGGCACGCTCATGGGTGCACATGGCAGCCAGCAGTTGTTCATAGGATTGTAGCAGTCTAAAGCATTTGAGTCCATGTTGCCATCAGGTGCATTGTTTCTTCCACCAACAGCATAGAAAAGCCCGCTGATCACACAGGCGGCCAGGCCGCTTCGGGGTACCTGCAGGTCAGCAAGCCTCAGCCAAGTTCCCGTGCAGGGGTTGTAAGCCTCCAGGTAGCTGAGCGACTGACGGAAATAACCCCCTGCCGTGTAGATCAGCTGCGGCACCTTGGGAGTTCTGCAAGAAATCACTTTGGTGGGTTTGTGGAGGGTGAGGTCCTGAAAGATCTGAGCCAGGTAGTCTTTACACTGTGGGTCCCAGTCCAGAGACTGAAGCTGGGTCTGCAGGAAGTTGGGGGTGAGGGAATGGCAGCGGACAGCTTGGAGTAAGGCTTGGACGTACGGCCGCCGGTTCTCCCGGTCATAGCGTACCCAGGCCACACACGCCTGGAAGACTTCAGACTCACAGCGCACGTTGAGCTCGTCGCGGCTGATGAGGTTGACCAGCTGGCAGTGGGACAAGTTGAAGAATTCCTCTTGGGTTGCTACCTGGAAAGCAGGAGTAGAGATTTAAAGTAACTTTTTATGATACAAGTGTTGTTAAACAATGAAACTATCTGGTGTTAAGTAATTACAACAACTGGAAATATTTTCCAAACACCCGATTAATATATCTGAGCTAAAAGTTTCCAGACAGCTAATGATATCTGCATAAGTCCAAAATCCAGACATTTATGATCGAGTGTAATCTAGACCAGCAGCAATTTCCCATCCAATTTTCTTATCTAAAGTCACTGCGGGATCAATTAAACTGTGCACAGTCTCTGTTCCAAATACAAAGAGATTCATTTTAAATCACGGATCAATCATGTCATCTGTATCAATTTGGTTTTTTTGCTTATTTTTATCAAATATAACACAACAGTGAAGACAAAACCAGCTCTTGCCACAAATAATCTCTCTCTAACAAACAAAAGCTGGTTTCCTGCTTTGACAGCCACAATATATTTAAAGCCAAATCTCCGGTGGGCAGGCATGTATAGAATATTACACTTACGTTTATAGGTTTAACCTCACAGAAATGCTGACCACTGACAGACATGTGACACGTCTTTGTCATAAGCTGGACCTGCCCTTGATCTTATCTCCTTTCATTTCTTGTACTGCATTGTACCATCATCTTTTGCAATCAGGTGTGCTTCAGCCACAAGTAAACCAACATAAATACTCGCAAGTCATCGTGACTCATAGCTTGAATTCTCTTGGCCTTCGTGTGAAGAGAATGCAAACTATGAGTCTACCACTGGACTCATAACTTGAACTCACTAGAAGAAACCACAATGGAGCAAGCGAAACTTTGTTTACTCAGACCTCAAAACACTTTACACACAGATTTCCTGCCCAAAACCTTGAACAGATTTGTAGCTTCAGCTACAATATCCCATGTTTAATCCTTAATTTCTAGGTTACAAAATCATTACTTAGGTGCTTCAAATTAGGAAAAAAACGATTACAAGGAGTGGTTCCAACTTCCTGTGCAGCCCGACAATGCGGTTAATTGATTCTGACAAAACTGCTTTCATTAGAGATGCTATTTAAGCCTTACCTGGCTGAAGTTCATGTAGATGTATTCTCTGGCCTTCTGGTGGAGCTCTGTGCAGCCAATCTGCTCTGCAAAGCTGGCAATGCCAATGGCGTTGCTGGGGTCAAGCTGCTGGACCAGGAAATCACAGCAGGCCTTGACCACGCTGTCTATCTGGTACATGACAGCGCCATTCATCACATGGATGACACACTTCTCACCCACAGAGATGCTGGCTGTGTAGGCAAACTCTATCAGTCTGTCCATAACCTGAAATGGTGAGAAGGACACAGTTTTCACAGGAGAAAAGGGGTTGGATTGTGGGAGGTCAGTGCCCAGATGAGAAAATTAAAGCGAGAGAAGCTGGAGAGAAAAATGATTTAATGCTATGCTAACTTCCAGAAGGAAGGAACACAGATTAGTATCTCACGTCATAGATATTGTGTCGCTCGCACTCTATGCAAGCTCATTAAACATCCAAGGAAGGATGTTTATTGAGCTAGGAAGTCAGAATAAAACGGTTCAGACACTATGTACATCTGTTTTTCAGAGAGAGAACTTACTTTTTTAAAAAATGGACATTCAGTCCTGAGTACCATAGAAAAATATTTATGCACTTTTGCATATGACTCATAATTACTCTGAACATATTATTTGCTCATGGAAAAAAAAGAAAAAGAGGGAAAAAAAGAAGAAAGAGAAACGCACTCAATTCATGGGTACATGGATATTTGTGATCATAAAGTAAAGGTACTATAAAAATGTTTTAGGCACTTCAGATAAAGAGATTAACAATTACGAAGTGTGATGTAAAAAATCCAAATAGGCAGTCATATAGCAACAAGGAGTCGTCCTACAGAGCAACTAAAAAGGGAAAGCATTGCAGCAAACCCTCTAAGATGCTTGGAATAACCCACTTGGTTAATAATCAATGTGATGTCAGGATAATATTCATTTAATTTTTACTTTTAACTGCACTTGTACAAAGATAAGTGATAAAGAAAAATAGCAGATGGTGTTACCAATAAAGGTACCGAGACCGGTTTTAAAGTAATTCTGACTTTCTGTTTCACTTTAAAGCAGTGTAGAATTTTTCCTGGTTCAAAGTGGGGTGGAGCCATTTGTTTTGTTTTTTTTAAACAATGCAGGAAAAGCCCAGAGTGGTATTCAGCTTGGATTTAAGATTACAATTCCCATACATACTGGTTTTTCCTTTTAATAACGTGAGGCTGGTTTGTGCTAAAAGAGGAGTAATTTGATTCCCATTTGGTTATTCTGAAGTCAACAAATAAATACAATACTGCAGCTTACATTTTAATGACCTACAAACAAATCAAACAAAACATTCAGGCAAGGATAAAACAGACTAACCCTGGGGTGAATTCCTTCGATCGGAACCAGCTCCATACCGCACTCTTTCAGGCCGTTGGTGAACATGGCCCTGAAGACCGGGGACGAGGAGGCCAACACCACCTTGTGAGCCACAAAGTCCACCGCCTCCAGGTCCTTGTAGCGCACACGCAGCGTGACGTCGCACAGCTGCCGCTCCAGGCGCAGCTCGTTCATGATGGCGAAGGCGGCCGACGTGTGGCTCTCGAGCGTGTAGCTGAAGACACGGTGACCATTGCGCGTGGATGGAGTCACCAGCGCTTTGTATTCTGTCAAACACTCTGTCATTTCCTACCCTTTCTCCTCCTCTTCGGTCGCTTTCTCAAGAACAGTGGACAGCGTTATGGGGCATCCTTGCACCACGTGCAGGCATGGGTTAAAATAAAAGAATTTAATTTGAGGAATTTGGTAGACAGCTACACAGAAAGCTCCAGGCTCTCCTGACTTTTCTATGAGTAAAAGACTTATGTCTGGCTTATGAAGGCATGGGGATTTCCTTGCTCTGTTCAGTACTTCAGTCCAGCCATTCGGCTCATTATGGCATTACTAGAGCGTTGAATGCAAGCTGCCACTCATGGCTGAATGTATTAATATATGTTGCAGTTCCAACATAGTTAAAATGCTTTCAATTAAGGGTCCCTCTGGTTTTGTTTGAAGGTTAACTTTCCAGAGAAAGAGTTAGAGAACAGCAGGCAAAGTACGTACTGCTCCAATCTCAGATCAGTTGTTTGTGTTGGCAACACAGCTGCTTTCCTTTCCACTTCTCTATGATTTCAGCAGAAACTTATTAATCATACCCAGCAATAAAAACAGACAGTTTGCAGTTCGTGTCTGCTATCTTGTCTTCTTCTGAGGCTTCTAATCAAAAAGTCTTCAAACAACTGAAAAACTGTGCCAGATTCACGAACCGTGCAGATGGATTTTGCACAGTGATAAAAAAAAAAAAGGCAAATCTATTTCTTTGTTACAAAAAGCAATAATCAAAGCGGTCTTCAAAAGAGCTTTTCGGAGTCTGACACTTTAGGTTGAGGCAATTGAGCCTTTAGGGATGAAGTGGTAGAGGTGTCTCGTCGTCTTCTCTGGAGAAGCCTTCCTTGAGGATTCCCACCTATGTGTTTGTTTATTTACTAAGAGGCAGTTGGTTGAGCTGACAGCTGGGAAGAGAAAGAGAGAGAGAGAGCATGTGTTTGTTTCATACAGATAAACTCTGCCTGTCTGCACGGTCTGCATATGTGCATCAGTGCTGAAAATGCACCGTCTTGCTTAGAGAGTGATTCAGCACTGTTCTCCATCTATGAACTCGTACAACAAAACTTTAGCAATGCAGTGACACATGATTCTCTGTCATTCTTCCTCACGCACTCCACTTACAGTCAGGGCTTTGTCTTTGTAATGATGACTATGCAACTCATTAAAAACAAATACCATCTTCTGCTTTTATGAGTCTCAAACTATAGTTCTGTCTACCAGTTGCTACGACTGATGCAGTAGTACCCCAGTTCTGATACGATACAATTACCTCAACTCAACATACAATAAGGTATGGAACAGTGTTGATTTAAAACGCTGTATTTGAGCAATGAGAATTAGCCTGGAAATCACTCACGTGTAAATCTTCATCAGGCTCGACTTAAACATTGCTTTACCAACTCTGTGCGCAGTCTAAGACTATTTCTAAAAAAAAACAAAGGAAGTGCTGCATGGCTGTAAGGGCTTATCTAACAGGTGCTCTTCAGTAGGGCAGATGCAAACTCAGTATCAAAGAAGGGTTACTGAGGCAGTCTAGCTTTCCTGATAGAAGACTTAGAGTCAATTCACAGTTCTGCAAGTCTGTGCCGTCTGTCACAGTCACGATAGTTTCTCCTTATTTGGCTTCTCTTCACACACAGGTAGTGTGCACAGTTGATAAGAGAGTGGGTGAAGTGAATATTGATCGACTTAAAACTCCAAACACACAAAGAAAAGCTGTTACTTTCACTACTTTTAAAGGTAAAAAAAAATGTCCACCTAGAGATCCGAACACTATAAGCAAAACAGTAAAAAACAGGGCATAAATGTAAGTGAGTGTGTAAGTAGTAGCTGGGGAGTGCTGCTCACTTTGAAGGACAACGCTGCGACTTAAATTAGGCTTTAATTTAACAGGCAAGCATGACTAAGTGTGCTCTTGCTCTGCCCTGTTGCCAATCCACTGGGGGCTTGAAAAGAGGGAACAGTTTGTTCAACCAAAAGCAGACTCCAAGTACATCCATTTCACCATCTTCCAGACATGTTTAAACCTAATTAGGCTGAGAAAACAAAACAATCTTTTAATAAAAATCAAGAGGTACTTTTATTGGAGTAATCCAGGAGGAAGAGGAGAGGGGTCTGGCTCTGCAGACTGATTTACAAGCAAATACTTCTACAGGGAATAGTGGGATCAGATCCACTATGTTGAATTCATTAGGTTGAAAATTTAAAGCCTTCCTTTTCATTTCAAAATGAACTGCCTGCAACAGTGACGTACAATACAAGAAACATGTAGTTAATGTCCGTTTGGAGCGAGCTGATCAGGAAGAGTCTGAATTACTCAGCAACAATGCTGCCGTGAGGGTTCAGTTATATAACAAAGCACCCGTAAGTTGTGTACACACACACACACAAACGCACACCGATCGTTACGTGAAGCAATGATAAAAGGACACGATACAAAAGGCCAGGTTATATGGCCTTGTAGCTTTCCAATCGGCAAACAGGTTATTGTGTTCTTTGCAATCATTAAAGATTAAGGGGAAACAAACAAACAAAGTTTGAGAGTTGTTTATTTTACCAACAGATGGGGACACGTCAGTGACCATGCTGGAACTCGTCATAAGGAAGTCAGCCAGTTAAGCACGCTGTAATATGAAACACACCGCGATTCACATTTACTGCTGTGCCTTTTTCTCCCCGCCCCCCCCCTTCTAGGATTGTGGGTGAAATAGTTTCACAGGAGAACATATTGCTCAACTCGCCCACTTTCCACAGTAGACAGAAACGACTCACTGACAAACAAGCTCTCCAAGTCACACGCTGTACTTGCTGCTGTTCTCTGACATTTCATCAATGATAAAAACACGTTTTTGGGCATGATGAGTGCGACAGGTATAACTCGGTCCACGCTACTCTAAAGATAGTATCTGTTGTTGAATCAGTCTGTGGATGAATCAGCTGACGAACACTGCACGGATTACGATAACATTTATTATTAAGACATTTTATAACCTACATATGTGGGAGATACTGAAATTTAACATGCCATGAGCCTAATGGCTCCTAGCAAACATCTGTAGGGTTTTCCTCCTCTAGCATGAGAAAACTTGTTCATTACAGGTTCTAGAAGTGACATTAAACTGTCACTGGACGGTGACACTAAACAATGGAGTTTCAAGGAGTTGTCAGCAGTAAATCCTTACAAAAGGACGAGCTCAAACAGAAACTGAAAATATCTAGTGTACATCTTTAAAAGATGAAGGTGAACGACAAACCAGCGATTTGTGCCGAAGCTGCTAAAAATCTTCCACTGCAACCCTAATCTTGACAAGAAAGTTGGCTCATCAATACCCACAGTCATAAAGATGCACGCTCACCCCTGACAGAGACCCTTTACCTGGGGTTGTGTGCCACCCGTCAGGCCTAAAGGTCTTGGGTGTCTTGCAACAACTGGAGGGACTCTACAAGTTTAACAGTTTGATCTGAGCTACACCCACAATGTCAGCGATTTATTTTATTTTATTTTGCGCTACAAAGCTAGCAAAACGCCATCGAGCCAGGAGTGAAACAAATACAAGTAGAGAGTCCAACGGGTTTCTCGGGCATTTTGGCAACCAGCTCTCCTCGGTGACTCATCGTGAACTCTTCACCGAGCAAACAGTGGAACTGGATGTACCAAAACATGACCCAGAAGTGAAGCCAGTCCCTTACATAAACCCTGATGGACTTGGATTTCCGCGCCATTTACCTGACATGAAGAGTAGACAAAAATCATCGTGTGTCCTCTACGAGGATCATTTCTTAGCTTGCGTTTGTCACAAAAACAATCCACAGAGCTGGCATGCAAAGGTAAAACATAGCAAGCAACATCGGCTGAAGATTTCTGGTGGCTTTGCAAGGACGGTAAAATCAGAAGGTCTCACGGTGAAAGAGCCGCAATCCCCCTCAAAACAACAAGTCAAACGTTTCGGAAACAGAGCTGACAGCAAAATAGGCTCCTAATAATAGACAGTAGAGTAACGGCTTTGAGCCGACCTCGCAACAAACATGCTAACAAAGAGGTATCAAAATATAATCTTGCTAACACGCACGCACAAAATCCAAATATGTCCAAACAACTGGCATTAATCACTAATGGCTCCTTAAATTTGGAATAACAGAGAATTACCGTAGTCTAGAACAATTCCTCCATCGCGGTCTGCCGAGCTGCGAGCCACACAGAAAGGAGGGGGAAAGCTGTAACTCAGCGTGACTAAGCATTGTACCGGCCTCATCTCGCCTTCACAATAAGAGCTCGCTACCAAAGCGTTGGCGCGTCTCTGTTTATTACTAATGGCAGACAAACGCGTCCCGTGGCAGGAGGCTTTTATTGAGAAAGAATTCTAAAAACGAAGGAAAAGCGAGGCCAATTTTTGGCAGGAAGCCAAAAATTGTAACTTTAACGTCAATCAAAATGTGACACATATAGAGGTTAAAACTGCAAAACATGTACTCTTTTTTTTAGCAACTTAAAAAGGGACATTTCGCTACTACAATCTAATTAATGAGAAAATAACTACAATAATGCAGAAACACTGCTTTAAAACTGTATGAGTAATTGTTGAAACCCCAGCAGGAAATTACTAAACTGGCATTGTTTAACGATCACGATGTTGCTCAGACATGATGGTGCTCTAGAGACATGGTTATAATATTCCTGCAGTTCTGCATTAAAACATGAATGACTCCTACATAGCACAGGAGTTTGGGATGAATCTGTTTGCAGTGCTGGTGCTAACACAACACTAAGTTTCCCCCCCCCCCTCCTTACAAAACACGTAATTCAGGTCAAAGAATTTGATGTTCTGCTTAACAGCCAAAAGGTGGCACCAAAAGCTAACTGTGAGACAGCAAGTGTAGACACTTTTGAGTATGATCCTGTGGAAATGAGTGGCCATAATATAAGCAAGACATTTAAGCCCTGTTGCTCTGCAGCCACAATTCACAGCTCATTACATCAAGCAGTCCATGATAAGATTCCATCTGCACACCTTAAGGTTGAAAGGACTGGCAAATCCTAGATATGAAATGACAAGTCATCATTCATACACCACTTAGAGTTCCCCCAAGACTCTGCTGTGTGTCTGCGTAAAGATCCAATCAGGCACCAAACTGCACTTCTAGATGGATGTTTCCTATACACTGATCGTACAAGTGTAGGTTAAGACTGCACCCACACTAGTACTATCAGTTCCTCAGCTGTGTTCAATTCCCAAATTCTGCTAGAGCAAGGAAAAGCACAGGTTTTTCATTTGTGGCTGTGGCATCAAGGGGCTGTCGCTGGTTGTCATGACTTACAACAGTTGAGTTCATTGTAGCAGAAAGGAAGCCGGAGTACAGGAAAGATTCCCTGACTTGTTGACCTCTGCCAGCAGGCACAGTTCTCATGGTTACAGCAAACATCTGGAGGAACACCTGCACTGTACAAATCATATCAGAGGTACTCTAGTACCATGAGGCAGGGCTTATTGTTGACCACAGTATGTGTATAGGCCACAGAAAGTAAAAATCACAAGAAAATGTTTGCTGCACACTAGGCATGCTTTGCATTGTTGACACTTTTTTTTTTTTTTACCAGTGGCCTGAAAAAATAACAACAACTGAAAAACCACTTAACACCTTCTTTTAGCATCATGTAAATCAACCAACAGTCTTCACCAGATTTGCATGTTAGCATTAAAAATCATGTGTCTTCATAACTGTAACTTTGGCAGTATTATAAGACAAATTTAGACATAAATGCATAGTTTTTCTGTATTTTAACTATAGTTGATGTGGAGGGCCAGTAAGAGTGAGGTGATCCATCCAGCCATCCATTCTCAGCCGCTTATCCTTTTCAGGGTAGTGGGGGGTGCTGGAGCCTATCCCAGCTGTCTTGGGGCGAGAGGCGGCCTACACCCTGGACAGGTCGCCAGTCTGTTGCAGGGCTAACACACATAGGTGATAGTCACTCTTAATCACTGGTTGACAGGAAAAACAAAACAAAACCTTAGTGTTCCGCTTTTATTAAAAGTTACATTGAGTACAATATTATGCTAGGCATCCTGGGCATTATTGACAGTTTATTTCTAACAGTGGTGTGACATTTAAAATAACAACCCTGAAAAACCACTTACCAACTTCTTTTATTTATAAGTCACTGACTTCTAACTTCTATCAGTTGAGCAGAAAGCAAGCTGGAGGACAGGAAAGATTCCCTGACTTGATGACCTCTGTCAGCAAGCACAGTGCTCATGGATACAGCAAGCATCTGGAAGAGGGGGTTATGGTTGACTGCAGAATGCCTTTAGGGCAAAGACAGTTAAAATCACAGGAAAAATATCTGCCGTCTGTCACACTAGGTGTGCGATTATTAACATTGTTTTTAACAGTGACCTAACAAAATAAACCAACAACTGAAACTGTTAGGTGAGAGTAACTCTTAACCAATGGTTAACAAAAAAACCTTAGTGTTCAGTATTTAATAAAAGATACATGTGTGGAGGTTAAGCCATTCTGAGACAAGCAAAAGTTGATGTATATAGGCCAATGCCATTACCAGATGTGAGATGAGGGGGCTGACTTCCTGTGATACTTCTTCTCTTAACCACAGCTACACTAACACAATAATACACACTGATGCACTTAAAAATGCTGCAGGGCGCTAACAGTGAAAATAAAACCCATTGGAATGTTTTAGGGAAACACTTTATTTCTTTTATGAAAAGAAACACAAATTTTGCTAACGTTTTCTTGTTACAAAATATATATAATTTACAATGCAGATATATAAAAAATATGCTCACAAATACATCAAGTTCACTACATGCATTTTAGTACAAAAAAACACACAACCTCATTTAATCATTTAAAGTCTGAAAGGACAGAATGACTTTTTTTTTGTAAGAAAAAAAAAAAGTCATTCAGTACCTTAAACTGAAATGTTCTGTTAACTTGATGGGCAGTGAAAGAATCACTGAAACAATTGCTCGTTAAATTTATACCAGTTCAGCATTATCTGTAACATACAAAGGCAGGAATATTTTTATCCATAAAACTTGTGATGCACCTGAAGGAACTTCTTCTTAAGGTGGTCTTCTTCACAAGCTGGAATATAAAGACTTGACGTGATGCGACTGCAGCTGATTTGGTTTCAGTTGGAGATAAGCTGTCAGCCAGTGGAAAGTAAACATCACTTGTAACATTATCTTTCAGTTGATCCCATGCTGACATTTTGTAAATGTAGCAGTTTTTACTGCAGATGCCAGGCTGACATTTAAAAAAAAACTGGACATGACCCCAACAACTTTCCACGTCTACCGCAGATAGGTTAACCATCTGTCATTTCAAAACTGTCAGGGGGTTTTAATGCTGCACCTCCTCTCCCACATATGCATTCAGCATTCAGTAATTTCAAGAAGGGTGCCACCTCTTTCCTGTTAACTTAATTCCTTTGCATCACGTACACAGATACGTGTAGGATAACTCAATCTACCCGTGCAAATCTAGCACACAATCAGTCTTCGAACCAGCGAAATCCAGGTGTCTGCAGATTACACACTGTGACAGTTTTATTTTTTTAAATTCTGACTTTAAGAAACATTAGCCTCTATATTATTCCAGTAATTACATAGTTTTCAGTCTTTCACTCTTTGAGTTTACAGAAGCATCCTTCTAGGCTTCACACAAAATACAGAAGCCCAGGAAAAGTTGAGTCCAAGGTTGCATATGTCAGTGCAAATTAATAAAGGAGACGTATTGCTTGCATCATATACATAAAAACTATTGTTTGTTCACATTTGCATGCTTTGGTCTCTGGTTTGGTATGTTTCATCAAAATGAAATTAGACGATTCTGTTATTTTGCCATAACTGCGTCACATATGAGCTGTCGTTGGTGAATCATGGTCTTTCCTTTTTATGGCTCTTTAAAAAAAATAAAAACAGAACTGTCTCTCAATTATTGGATGTGCTACATATCCTCTATTCAGTGGGAAACCCATTTACACATTTCTGGACACAGTCAAAGTTTTTATGACTTGAAAAGTTTGGGGTATAGGGCTTTAATTGGAGATGGAGTGGTGATGACGTTTCCAGACGAAATAGTGGTCTCCAGACCCGGTTCTAACTTCTGGGAGGGCACCTCAGTTTTACTGAAACTGCACTCCAGGAACGGCATCCCGATCTTCTTCACCTGCCCATCTGAGGTCATTAGACACGGCCGACAGATGAGCCTCAAAATGGCTCTCCTCATGTCCTTACTGGTCAGTGTGTAGATGATAGGGTTGAGGAGTGAGTTGATAATGGCTACTCCCAGGAAGTACTCAGCCTTGTAGAGCACGGAGCATCCGCGAGTGGGGCAGGAAAAATCTATCAGGAGGAGAATGAAAAGGGGCAGCCAACAGGCGATGAAGACTCCCAATACAATGGTGACTGTCTTGAGGAGAGCGATGTACTTCTCTGACTTCCTGGCTAAGCCCTTCCTTATGCTGCCTGACAGGCCGAGCCGCTGGCGCTGCGTGTTGGTGCGGACAATGCGAAAAACACGCACATAAAGCACCACGATGGCCAAGAGCACAGCACTGAACACAGACACACAGCACAGAATGTAGCTTTTGGCATAAAGTGGGAGCACTGTTGAACACTGGTCCAGTCTGTGGATGCAGTTCCATCCCAATATTGGGAGGATTCCCAAAAACCCTGCCACGGCCCAGCTCGCCCCAATTAGTGCCAACATGCGTCCCCGCTTTGCCCCATGATACGGCCTCATAGTCACCATAGTAACATGGCGTTCAATCGCAATGGCTAGTAGACTAATTATAGAGGCAGCCAGAGTGATAAAGACCCCTCCCTCTCGGATGAACCACATCAAGGGTGTCAGTTTTAAAGTATTTTTTCCTGATAAGAGGATATTGGTCATGTAGGCAATACCAGCCAGCAAGTCTGACAGAGTCAGGTTTCCCAGCAGGTAATACATGGGCAGGTGGAACTTTTTATTCCTCCAAATGGCAAGCAGGACCACAGTGTTCTCCAGGATGATGAGGACACACACCGCCAGTAAGGCAATGCTTTCAGGTTTGAGCCCATCACGGTTGCTCAGCTTGTCGGTGTGGTTGTAATGCTTTTCAATGACAGATTTGTCCTGGTATTCACAGAAGAACTGCAGGTAGCATGAACATGAGGGAGTAGTGGAGGTGGGGGGTGATGCAGAAGTCACTCTACTAGAAGAATTTAAAGCCTCCATGCCTGATGTTGCTTTTCTTCTATTCTGTGTGCACTCAGTGGCTACAAAGTCATCTTTGTTGATGTGCTTTCAGCAGGAGGTGCGGTGAAGAATTTATCAAATGGATGCACACAGATAAAAAAAAAAGCCAGAGCCTCTTCAATACATAGAGGGATTACATGTAGCATATACAGTGTAATCCTCCAGAATCCCCAGATGTTCTTTGCCTCTTTTAGCCAGAAGAGGGTGGTCTTGAGCTCTGCCTGGTTAGAGAGTTTAGACACACACTGCAAAAAGACATGAGAATAAAGCATAAAAAATATGGCAAGATAAAATGCAGAATTAGTGAAATTGAAAATAACTGCTTAAAATTGTCACCTTTTAAATGTACATATTAAACTGGACATTTACTGTCTAATAATCTGACATTTAGCCCAAAAAAGATTGAATGTGTCAAATTTGATCAATCAGAATTCCAAAGAAAGTGTAGGCTGAATTTACGAAATCTATTCTGCATCTGACAGATACATGTACAGGCAGGTATGAATGCATATCCATTTTCATTTAAGTAAGGCTTGACCGTTATTCAATAAAACAAATGAGAGAGAGTAACTATTGCTGTTCGTGTGTGCTGGGCTCAATGAGATGCAGAGAGCAGAGGGGTAAATTTAATGTCAGACAGACATTTGGGTTTTGCAGCTGTGTATAAACTAAATGCCAGTTACTCTAAGATTGTTGGACAAGAACCATCACAATGTGTGCATTTGATTTGACACACATGCGGCTCATTTTCATTGTGTACATGACGTGTGTTTAAAGCCAACTTCACATATGCAAATCTACTTTAAACCCTCAAAGTTTAATACAGAAACAGCACGTCTAAAGTTTACGGCATTGGCCAATTCCAGTATAAATACACTGATGGATTTAGCCATTAGGCTGGATACAATCAGGGGTGATTAAGTTTACATTCCTTTCAGTCTCTTTATGTGTGAAGCCC
>VURO01049590.1:19417-33865 GCA_015108175.1 Pelvicachromis taeniatus | reverse complement strand
GTTTTCGAGGCAGCATCTCACATGTTCACTGTTTTGAAGATAACAATGATCATATATTTATTATTTACAGTTTCTCCTCTTACGTACAACCAAAAAATTGGACATGTGCTCAGTTTTATTGTTACTGCTAGCAAAATTGTGCTAGTTAATTAATATTTATGAGCAGACATGATCTATTAAAAAAAAAAAAAAGAAGCATAAATTATGTATTGTTTAAAAGTAAAGGCTCTGCCCAAAGTTTACATTTCTGTTCAAGCTTAATTATGCAGAAAATCTGCAGCTTTGTAAGTTAAATTAACAAATTAACTGCATGTTTGTGTTATGGATCTTAGAGCGCTTTATAAGACTTATTGCCATTCACATCGTTGTCAACTAATTTAGTATTGATCTGAGTCCATCAAGCGATGGGAAGGGCGATGCACACTCGCGCACTACACGCTCATTCCAGCGGCGTTGCGGATTCACGGTGTCCGACTGAGCTGTGATCAGCTTGGAGATGGGATTATTATTGGCACAGTGCTAACATTTACAGTCATAAACACAAGTACGCAGTATAACTCACACACTTAGACGCACACAGACAGAGAAAAGTATAAAAACGAGACCACAGTCTGTGCACAGTGTGGCCATGTTTTAAAGTTTAACAGATGTCTGCTGATGTCTGATGTTCTTGGTGTTGCTTCCTCACTCATTAGGTGTTGCCAAGCTGCCATCTTTACTCCCAGTAGTGAAGTAAATACAGCTGAGAATGTTCAGCGGATGCAATACAGGAATAAAGCGGTGACAGACGATCAATAGACCTCTAATGATTAGGGGGAGAGTTAGAGGCTGCTACAGCCACCCCTCTCTCTCTCTGCATGCACGAGTGTGTCGTGTATGAGCACACAGCATCTCATCCACCTGCTGTTTTAATCTCCGACAGCTCACACTTCTGCTATGATGCCTGTAAGCATTTTATACCCTCTGTTCATACCTGAGGACATGAGCCCGATTTTAGCTTTCCAAAAACTTGCTGATCACCTTTTCGGACCTGTACGCTTGGACCTGGCACAAATTGTACACTTTCTGGTAACACGCACAGCCAGATCAATCCGACTTAGCTGTTACACCGTGGACCCGAGTCCTGGGGAAAGCTCAGAGCGGTCTCCCTGTCTGCTCCGTACCAATGATTGTTTTCAGGCGTGATCGATAGAGAGCGGGCATCAACGGCAGCGTACTTCACTGAGCCCGAGCTGTAAGTCCACTTGGCAGAGACACAAACACAGCACCTCATTAAACTCAAAACTCCCGTTGCTGCCATCACAGAGCCGAGCCGAGCCGCCGCACTGATGGAGATCTCCAGAGCACTGATGGAGGAAGGCTCTAATTGCTGCATGGCAATGTGGTGCGTCTGCATTCCTGCTGTTTCCACAATAATCCAATCGGCGCTGTGTATTGTGTGCTGTGTAAGGAGGTTTGAGTTATGCTTACTAAAACTGCCATATTGATTCACTCATTACTAAAGAAGCATCGGATTGGCTTGTAGGAACTGAATAATGGTGCTTTGCTGTCGGTGTTTTGCTCTCCCTGCTCTGCTCTCGCTGTCTCTCACTGTCACTCACACACACAATTGTGTGAATGGATTTGGCTATCACAAGTGATGACTCCTCAGTCACCCTCTTCTGTTCCATTTCCCTTCCCCTCCCACTTCCTCTCATACACTTTGTAGCCTCAAATCTGCCGTCTTTTCCCATCCAGCCCCTTTTCTGAGCGCTTTCTCTGCCTTCCTGCCTTTTCTTCTCAAGTGCCCCATTTGGTTCTAATGACCACTTGCTCCCCCCTCTCCCCTCCTTGCCCTCCTCGCCCTCTCTCTCTCTCTGTCTCTGCAGGTACGACCAGGCAACCTAAGGAGGGGGAGGTGCCAGGGGTGGACTACAACTTTGTGAGTGTGGAGCGTTTTATGGAATTGGAGCAAAGTGGAGCCCTGCTAGAGAGTGGAACCTATGAAGGTGAGCTCAGGGAACGCTGCTGTGCACAAAATAGTCTTCATCTGCAGGACAAGTACAGGTGCATGGGGAGGAAAAATGGGAACGTATGTTTCGGTAGTACCGGTTTTCTATTTTTAAAATCTGCCATGTTTATGTATATACATACACTGCGATAGCGGTACGTGTGTTTATTTGATTAATTCGATCTGTCAGGTGATGCTCAAATAAACAAAATGAGTCTTGTGCACTGATTTTACTCAGTATCACAGTTTCCTTGTGTGGTTGTTCAACAGTGTGTGTGTGTGTATGTTTGTGTGTGTGTGTGTGAGCTGGACGAAAGCCATTTCCAAGTCATGTCAACTCTGTGCATCTCTGCTTTGCTACACTGTCAGGGATATGTCTACAGATGGGGGATTTGCTGGTTCATTTGCCCAGAAGCCGTTTTTTTTTTTTTTTTCTTTTCTTCCTCTCCTCAGTGTGTGTGCAACTGAACACGCGCACACAAATTATGTGTGTGTGAATGTAGGGGACACGGGCACATGTATGCTTATGTGTGTGTGTTCCCGTCTTCGTGTTCATGTCACAAGTGTGTGTCTTTGTGTGTCTGCGGTGTACATTTCCCTTGACACCGAGCTTAGTTATGCCCACTGGGGAGAACTGTATCTTTCTGGGTGGCTGCACTGGAGGTGCTGCAACTCATTTTGTAATGCATAATAAAATAAGACAGTGGAGACGGAAGAATCAGAGACCGGATGTATGCTGGGTGATATATCGGTGTAATTTGATTATGGAATAATTTATAATTTCATTAACTCAAATTACTGTTTTTCACAATGTGGAGAAAAAAAAGCCTAAATTGCATAACTGAAAGATGGTCTTCATTTCTGTCTTATAAATTAATCCAAGGATAGCAGTGAGAAACAGTTCTTGGGAGTCTTGACAGCAGCATATAAGCGTTCACTGTTTCCTTGGAGATGCACTCACCTGTGACGTTTGTTAGCGTTACACACTGAAATGGTTTGGTTTTCCAGCGCACATCTCTGAACTGACCACCACAGCTTAGGGTTACTAAAGCATGATAAAGTCTTCTAACACGTGAGATAAAAGAATGCAGTAGATTCAGATGGCTCCTGTCCCAGTTTCTAACCAGAGCTAAAAAAGCAGCACTGGCTTCCTCCCTTTCCAGGGTTACCGCGTGTGACATTGTCCCCCTTTTTACAAAGCCAAAGCTTGTTGAAAACAATTCAAAAATCCTGTTGCATATATTTTGTCAAATGATTTCGTCGCCGTTGTTGTATAGCTGCTCCAAATGTTTTTCCTTTCATTGTTTACACGATGTAAAAGGACGGCCTTCTTAATTCTGTGCTTTTCATGTGCAGTCATGTTTTGTCTTCTCTTTGTGTAGAGAGAGAAACAAACACACACAAAAAAACGCAGACTGCAAAAACAAACTCGTGCCTTTTTTTTTAAATGTATTTATAAATTGAACGCAGTCAGTGATGGAGACTAAAATCAGACACGGAGTCTGGACACTGTAGTCCATGTGGGTGTACATGCGAATGCAAGAAGTGGTGCACATAGGAGCTTACGTATGTGATCATGTGAGATGAGTCACAGCTGAAGGTGGATATTGAACTGTACAAAAACCGGGATGCCTTCAGGCATCTCAAGCATTCAAGATCAAGGGAAGAGTGTATTTTTTCAAACTAACGAGGGGCATAAGGAGGAACTGTGGCCTGAACTTATCCCAGAGTGCATTAAGTTCTCTCAAGGATCTCGTCTTTAACCTTTCACAGGTGGGTGCTTGCTCCCTATGTGGATTTATACTTGTGTCTTTGTCTACATGTGCCAGCGGGTGCAGATTTATATGTTTCACAGACTGTGGAGGAAGCGGCGGCTGTAATATCTGCGCTCCTCCTGCTGGTCGTGTTGTCCTTTATTGCTGCCTCCTTCTCCCGTTCTTTGGTTTATGCTCGGTAGACTCATCTGTGATTGGTTTTTATGTAGTTAGCCATGTCAGTCCAAACAGTCAGCTGACTGTCTGGGCAGATGGAGGCGAGCTAGATCCACAAAAGTCATAAATAGTCATGCTGAATAAATTTGCTCAGTGTATAAATCAAAGTGTCGACAACTTGGATTCTTTCACTTTGCCCGATTCTGACTTTTTACCATAAAGTCTACTTGCAGTGTCTTATATTATTATATAGTAAGTTATATATGATGCAGAGCTCCAGTTCTGTAGATCTGTTCTTTAGTTTCTTTTGCTTTATATAATTTTAATCATTTAGATGTTTAATCAGAGAAAGTACAAGATCTCTTTCATCATATAAAAGGCCGTGATCTATCCCAGAGGACTTACTTTTGGAATTCAACATTTGAGGAGAAACCAAAATCTCCCCTCGATTCATTAACTGCCGGCCTGCTGCTGAGGATGCCGGTGACTATTATTGAAACCCAGCCCAATTTGAACTAATCTGTTATTCCTCCCACTTACACTGTGATAATGATTCTCCAAACATACTTCCACTTTTCAGTTGTGGCTCAGGAAGAGTCGGCTTAATTAGCGAGAACAAACAGCTGGTTTGGGCTTTAGGAGCCAGCAAACTAGCGAGTCAAGTAATCTAGTACAGAAGCAATGCAGACGTGTACTTTAACCCTTAAGATGCCGTGCCTAAAAAAGGGATCTGTCTTTTGAAACCAAATCCATGCTTCTCCCTGCAGAAGAATATCTGTTTCTAGGTTTCTCTGCTTTTATTCAATAAAAGGTAATTAAATGCTTCTGCTAACTTGCTTCTGCTGTTCAGTTGTGTGTTGAGGTTACACAGAGTAACAAAGAAAGTAAAATAAAATAAATAAATGTGGGACAGACTCGTAAGTCTAAACTCTGGAAATACACTCGTCAGCCACGTTCAACTGCTCATTAACACAAATATCTACCGTATTTTCCGGACTACAAAGCGCACCTGAATATTAGCCGCACAACTTGAAATTATGAAAAAATGATATTTTGTTCATACATTAGCCGCACCAGACTAAAAGCCGCAGGTGGGCTAGTAGCGCTAGCGAGCGGGCTCGTAGCACTAGCGGGCTAGTTGCTAGTAGCGGCGGTGCACTGCCCGCCTTGCAGGTGGAGGGCAACGTAGCGACTGCTCCACCAGCCTCGGAAGAGCCCCGCAAAGTGGGCCGCGTACCGCCGCCCGACCGACCCAGCCCTCAGAGCCAATCCTTATCCAGAAATAGCTCTGACTTGCCGACTTCCCTTAGCTGCCTTGTTCTAACATGCCAGAGGCTGTTCACCTTGGAGACCTGCTGCAGATATGGGTACAGGGCCAGCGAGAGCCAGTGTGCTAATCTAGTCTCATTTTCACGCTAATTCGTACGTCACTACTTTGGCTGGCGGACGGACATGTGACCAACATATCACTCTTTTCCGTGTCTGATCACATGCCTTTCCACCAGGCAAAATGGCGGAACAAACCAAAACAAATCCTCTTACGATGTCACAAAAATCATGAAAAAGCCTTAGAAAAGCCGCACCAGACAATAAGCCGCAGGGTTCAAAGCTTGTGCAAAAAGTAGCGGCTTATAGTCCGGAATTTACGGTAATCAGCGAATGTGGCAACCAGTGAATGCATTTAGGTTTGTAGACAAATTGCTGAATGTGGCATGGTTGTTGGTGCCAGATTAGCCTTTTCTTGATTTCTGTTGAATTCTTTTGATGGCAAGGTCAGAAATGAGCACTGCTTCAACCCCACCACCTACCGGAGTATTGTTGCTGATCGTGTCCCCCCCAGCGATGACCACAGTGTGCTCGTCTCCTAGCAGGATAGCACACCTTATCACAAACCTTAGCTCCTCTCAAATTCGTTTCTTGGACACGACAAAGAGCGCACTGTACTCTAAAGGCCTCCACACTCACCTGATCTCAGTCAAATCTGCAGCAGCTGTCAACACCAAACACACTAAAACTTACTTTGAATCTGTGCGATGAATAATTAGGTCAGCTCTAAATGGAAAAGGAGGTCCAACCTGGCACTAAGAAGGTGTACCTGATAAAGTGGGTGGTGGGTGCATGCTGTGAAACGTTGTAGTCTTTGTTACAAAACAAAGTGACAGTTCAGGATGAACCTCTTTTGCAGTTGTTCTCCTGTATAAAATCTGATGTTGTATAAGTGTATTGGGCGTTTCCTGGGAAAAAGGGTGTGACTGTGATTGGATGTTTAGTCACTTTGTGGTGTCCAATGTTTTTCTAAGCCATTGTTTTTGTGGAATGGGAAATTGAGGGAGTTGGAAAATAGACAGCCTGTTTTTTAGTTGCTTTTTTTTTCCTGATTTATTGTTTTGGGATCCTTGTTATATTCTCCATGATTAAAAAGCCTGTGTTCTGACGCCAGTCATGTTTTCAGACTAATGTCTATAACAAGGCCTCTATTAAATGGAACTGCATATGCTTGTTCCTCGCTGAAACACCAGCCACTGGGTAAATTGATTAGACTTAATAGAAATGATTTGTAACCAGGCAAAAACACGGTTATTTCTGCGGCACTCTGTTCAGTCAGATAAATCGTTCATTTTGAAAGGCAGTCATCTGTTCAAAGCCACAGCTATCTGCGAGCTGTGGACCTTTACTCCACCTTCGAGACGGTGTGTTACATCACCTGGGATCCCACTTTGGTTGTACATGTGGCCTCGAACACAAACGCTGCCTCTCTGCCCTCAGATAACTTCTACGGCACACCGAAACCTCCAGCTGAGCCGTCCCCGGCAGCCCCTCCTCTGAATGTGAGTGAGGCCCTGCTGCCCGGAGCCCGGCCAAGCGCCCAGGGCAAGAGAAAGAGGAACCAGTCAGTCAGCAACATGGAGCAGCGCGCCAGTCTGGAGCCGCCTGAGGAGGAGGAAGAGGAGAGCCCAGTTGTCAATGGCAACGGGGTGGCCATCACACCAGGTACTGTAGGATGAATACGAAAAATATGAATTTCCTATTGATGCATGCCACATTTCTCAGCCAAAATTATGTTCTGTTTCACAAGTGCCGTGACCACGAAGACAGTTTATGAACTCATATTTCGGTGAGGAGAGAATCTAGTTTGGAGGCCTGGACTGTCCCCCCAGGTTATTTGTTGCCGTCTCACTGGTATTTTTGAGTCAAACCACTGAAAAAGGCCAGTTGTCACAGCAGATGATGCATAACCTGTATTGTCCATTAAGTGGAAAATTAAGAGTGTCTTTTCCCTCTGAGTCCAGACTCATGCCTGCAGTTCATAGAGAAGCCAAAGCAAAATAGCCAAGTTTATGTATATAGCGCTTTACACAGCAAGTGCTGACCAAAGTAAGGACAGAAAATTAATAAATAATTATATATATATACATACATACAGAAAAACGTGTACCTAGACCAGTTATTCCAATGCTGCGTGAACCAAAACTCTCAGGTTCTCAATAACCTTATGTTACACAACATGTATGCACAAGGGCACCTTTGTGTACCCACCATTATCGCTGTCCACAGGCCCATTTTTGGCATCAGCTCCAGTCTCTCTTTCCTCAGGTTTCTTTGTCTCTCCTTCTGTCATCACGCTTCTGGCCTTTGTCCTTGTTTCTATTAATACGATGACTTTTCTCTCTTCCCCTGCCACCCTCGTCCATCCTACCTCCAAATTGTTTATCTCTGTGGTCCTGTCCCTCCTGCCCTCTCTGCTTCCCTGTCTCTCTTTGTAGTCTTTGTCGTTATAGCATATATATGCAGTACTTATTAAGCTCTCACTACCACCTGCTTACTGTTTTTACTTAAATATGTTTTCTTTCCTGTCTAGTCTAAATGCTGAAAAACAAAAATCACCAAAGGCCAAACGCAGGTAACAGCTTAAGCAAGACTTTAGCAGACAGTGTATGTATGACACGGGAGACAGGAAATGACTTCAAATAGGCAGCATTAATCCTAAACTCCGACAAATTGCAAATTAAAGGCTGGGAAAGAAGAAGGAATCTAAATATTGGGTGGAAACAGTGCTGAGGGGCACAAAAAAGGGAGGATGCAGCAAAGAGCTGAGACAAGCTGAGTCAATAAATACACAAGGTGAGCAAACAGGAAACACCTGCGAGGTCAGCTGAACTTAAGTGAGAAAACAAGACAAGGGATGTAAAACTAAACAGAAACCGCAGGAGACAAAAGATGAATAAAAATAAAACAGGAAGTAAGCGAACTGAACAGAAACACGGACTTGACACAGAGAACCCAGGAGGTCAGGAAAAACAAACTCGGGGAATAAAATCACGAGAAAATGAGCTCAAATGTAAACAGAGTAAGCAGAAAGGTGAAAATCTAAAGATAAACAAAGAAACAAACAGAAGATATGTAACAGTGACAGAACGTGAATGGCACGAGACCCGGGACCATGACAGATGATTGTGAAACACCATTGATGCTTCTGGAAGTGCGAAGGTGATACAACCAGATATTTTCATAATGTGACCTTTAACTTCGTCTCTAGCATTTTAGTACTTTCGTTGCACCGTCACAAAGTTACAACTGGAATACTTTAGATTTTAAGTTCTGTATTTCTCACCTTGATCGTGTGCTTCTCATCCACTGTCTTAGTTGCCACCAGCTTTTCTTGTCACTCTGAAAATCTTCCCTTATTTCTGACTCAGTCTTTGACCCCTCAAGTCTCTGTCTTACCCTGTTTTTCATTTTCTGACATTTCTGTGTTGTTGTTTTTTTCTCTCGTGCTCATTGTCCTCAGACTCCCATCACCACCACCGCCCTCCCCCTCCTCTCCTGGGGCTTCGTAGCTCTGCAGTGGCTTGGCTCTGACTCATGCATGGCATGTGTAATGTGCATTCAGGTCCTCGTGTGTACGCGGTGTGTGAGAATAACTGTGTGTGTGTGTGTGTGTCTGTGGTCCACAGAGTCCAGTGAACATGAGGACAAGAGCACGGATGCCTCTGGGGAGGTTGCTGTTGAAGCGTCAATCCAGGCCCCAGCATCTGCTGAGCCTCCAACTGAAGGAGAGGAGGCCCCAAAATCTCCCTGCAAGTCCCCAACCAAAGTTCTAGATGCAGATGAGGAAGAGCTGGGTCCCCTGCCTGATAACTGGGAGATGGCCTACACTGAGAAGGGGGAAGTTTACTTCATAGAGTAAGAGATATCTCCTCATTAAATGAGGATATTTTATTTTTCATGTGGCGACTATACCATTCTAAGGACTTAAATGTAACTGTAACTGTTACAGGGTTTTACTTATAAAATAAATAAATAAAAAATGCTTAAAGCACATTCAATGTAAAGCACTTTGCAAAGTGCACTTACTTTAAAATCATGGTTTATGTATGGCTGTGTGAAAACTTTATAGCTCTGACCTTGTGTTGAATAATTGATGAAACTCCAGTGCGCCTAATCAGACAGGATACACACACACACACATATATATATAATAATATTTATGCGCACAACACACAAAAGTCTTGCCCTCTCATCACACCCTTCCTAATTAGTGGCTGAGGGCTAATTACTGGATTAATGAGCGTTTAGTTTACCTTAGAAATCCCCTTGTTTCTCAGCGTCCCTGCACACATACAAACACATAGGTCGTTACTGTTACTCTGGGCTCCTCTCTTTCTCCTATCTCCTCGGTCTGTCACTCGCTGACCTTCGTTTGCACCGTTCATCCTTCCACTGCCATCGTCTACATCTTCCTCTTTCTTCTTCTCCAGTCACAACACCAAAACGACATCATGGCTCGATCCTCGGCTCGCAAAGAAAGCGAAGCCGCCAGAGGAATGCAGGGAAGACGGTGAGTGTGAACAACCTGATTTAGTTCTTTTTTTCTTTTCTTTTTTCCTCTCATAAGCTTTAGTTTATCTGAAGTTCATCGCTCGGTGTTTGTGAGAGTGTTGTCTCTGTATTTGCTGCTGTTTGTGTACCACTGTTGTCTGTTCCAGACTCACGGTTGCAGCCTGTTTTCTCCTCTTGAGTAAAAAGAACACAAAAACACTCAAATTGAGATGTTTGTTAGCGTGCACCGCTCCCAGCTTTCTCCACAGGTTTTGTGGGGGTGTACTCGTACGGGAAGGTTGAAACCCAGACAGACTAAACTGGGCAAATAAACTCTCCCGTTTTAGATTTGTTGCTGGGAATGGATCATTAAGCATACGATTGTCTTGCAAGATGTGCAGAGAGGAAGGTAGTTCTTTCATTAAATGTCCTTTTATTGCCTGTCGGGCAAATGTTGAGAAAATAATGAACTTTGGAACAAAATTGCATGTGACCTAACTGAGGGGAAAATGTTTAAAGTTCTAATTCTAATTTAGAAAACAGAGATCTGTTGAGAAGTGAAAACAGTCATGTCTGCACAAGGTAAAGAATGTGAATATGAGAAAACTCTTTTTATAGTGTAATAGGAGAAATATATTATCTGTAAAACTGGGGGAAAAAGGTTTGGCTCTGTCGTCGGTAGAAAGACGGTCAGCCCAGGATGTGGTCCGTGTTCTATGTGTCCAAGAGCAGGCGGATGGGTGATGAGAGGTGTCTGCACATCTGTGTGATCACCATGTGACAGGAAAGCACCGCTGGCTTTACAAAGATGGCGTAAACCTTATAATTATAGTTAGGACCGCATTGGTACACCGTGCTTCGCCAAAGGTATTTAGGCCTCCCTTGCTGAAGAGTTAGGTCACTAATTTGTTCAACAAAGACAAAAATTTGTAGTTTTGACGTCAGAACTGAATATTAAGCTGCTGACGGGTTTCGGATTCAAGATTTTCCAGCAACCTTTAGGGGTTGATTTATTATATTTGCATGAAAAAAAAGCAACAATTCCTGTCACAAGGATTTGATTGAATCTCGACTTCTTAACTTTAGAGCAGAAGCTGAAGAGGAAATGCACTCCAAGGACAAACAGGCCTTTTGTCATGTGACAGGCTGTGTGGCAGGTAGGATTAGGAGCCCAGTGCTGGACTCATGAGACAGGAACTGAATAGACACAACTTTATTGCTGTCAACAGACCGAGGCGTGCAACTGTCAAAATAAAACAGGAAGTAACACTGAGACCAGGACTAAGACACACAAACCCCACAGACATAAGGGAAATAGGAATGGATCATTAAAGATAAACTAGAACAGAAGGCCAGACTATGAGAAACACGATACCGTTATATTGTGTGAGGACAAAAGCAGGGGCCGATGGGAAAAATGAACTTTATACATGGAGCAGGGCAGGTTAGGGTAAGATCTTAAATAAAAACGACTGGCCTGTAACCGTGTGCTTCAGAATGTATCACTCCAGTATAAAACACAGTTTATTGTGTTTTAAAGTCTGGAGAGTTTAGCTGCTCTAGTAAAGACATACATCTTTTAAAAACAAATTACCTATGGAAATTTATTGTTGGCGAGAGGGCCAATTTGTTACCTTAAAAAAAGTTGGACAATGCAGTTTTTTTGCAAATATTACTCAAACGGGAGCAAAAAGTGTGTTTCTTTGGGATTGTTTGCTTCTGAGGATGAATACGTTTCGGCTGGTCCAGCGTAGCAGCGCCGAAACCTTTTGATGTGTTTGACCCTCGCGATATGTGACCGATCTGTTACTCTCTGTTTTGAATAAATGTTTTGAGGCCAAAGCAGTGACATCTGTCCAGGAAGGAAGAAACAAAAGGTCTCAAAAACGGTGCGGCATTAGTCCTCTCTTTATGATTTCATGGCCCTCGTGAGCAGCAGGATGGTGTGTGTGGACGTGTGGAGGAGAGAAAAATAACCTCCAGTTTATTAGCTGGTCGGATTCTGCCATTTATTGATTTACTGCCCCCTTTTTTTATATATATATATACGCGTCAGCATTATTATCTTTGGGGGTTTGTTTAGAAGCAGTTTTAATGAAGCAAAGCAAAAATCAACTCTGACAACACAGAAATTTCTGGGAAAATTTTGCATCCATTATTCTGCTGCATATTTAAGCGCTGTGGTGATACAGCGTGATCAGATGTATGGCAATAATGCGATCTAACGTCCCTGCTGCTGTCACAGCCGGCCACTGAACGAGTTTGTGATGTGATCTGCCAGAGCAAGATCTAAATCGATACCTTCTCCCTCTCCTCTGTTTTCCCTCCCTTCAGTCCTCTCCCTCACCTCACATCTCCCCCTCTTTCCCCTTTCCGTCTCTCTCCCCAGTTGTTCCTGTCTTTCCTTCACTCTCGGCCTTGCTATCGCTCTTCTTCTCCCCAGTAAAGGCCCAGACTGTGACAGGAATTCTAATAACGACGCTCAGCTCTGCACAAACTGGCTCTTACTCGCTCTCAAACACACACACACACTAAGTTGTTGGTTCAGACTCTTTTCACGAACATGGCTGACAGTACTTTAGCTTTGCTGTGGAGGATGTCAGTAAAGTTTCTGTCTGATCCGATAGCGTTTTTATTCATCCTTAAGAAAGGCATCAGGTTCCCTCGTGGTTAGCAGCTGCTACAGTAGCTTATGGAGCTCCATGTAATCTCTCATTGAAAATGAGTTTCATGCTCTGTGTGTAAAAGGTGAACGGAGGCACAGTGGCACCTCCCAGTGGTTTGGGAGAAAGTCTTATGAACCTTCAAGTCTAACATTTTAGCTGTCGCCATCTTTTTTTGTTTGTTTGTTTTTAAACACATTTACATACATTGCTGTGCAAAAATCTTAAGTCTGTCTGTCAAGGAACAAGACTTTAAGTTTTTTTTTAAAGTGGTCATGAACAATAGTTCTCCAGGTTTGCAGGCCTTTCAAGGATTTCTTTGGGCATTGGTTGCTTTTTCACTCATTTTCAGTCCAGTCCTTGTACCTTATCATTTTCAGAGAAATGTCTTTTGTTTGTTAAGCCACGTAGCGCTGACCCGTGAGTCATTCAAGCATAAAAAAGGCACAACATAAAAACTGTCAGCTGAAAACTTGGTATATCTCAGGATGGTGTGCAGTGTGTCTTTAAAAAAATTAGGAAGCTGAACAAGTGGAGGACAAAAGAAGTGTCAGGGATATTAAAACACTATCTAGAGCAGAAGAACAGCATCTGAAAATTCATGTTCTTAAAAATTGGAAAGAAAATATGCAAATATGTGCAAAGACCTGACACAGATCTGACCTGCATCTGGACCTTCAGGTACAACAGTGAGTGTAAAGCATAGTGGAGACGTTATTGTTTTTGGGGCGCTGCATTTCAGCCAGTGGTTTTAGGGGGCTTATCAAAATAAAAAGTTTGATTTTGATCCACCATGCAATACCATCTGGGATCATGTATGTTTGGCAATGATCCCAAACATACATGGATCACTAACAGCCCACACTCCCTGAGTGGGCTTTTCTGGACACAAAATGGAACAAAAGGCAGCCAAAATCCAAAGAAGACCTTAAGAAACAGTGTCCTTCAAGAAACCTGCAGAACTGTTGTTGAAGACACCCATTTTGGCTCAAGACTTTTGTGCACTACTACCGTATATCTTCCAATTGTAGCCCGGGCGTTTATTCAAAAAATTATCCGGCCGGCCCGGCGTTTAAAAGAGACCGGCGGTTGTTGGAGATCGGCTTTTAATCCCTTCTCGGAATTGTCACGGAAGTGAGAGGGAAAGAGGCGTTTTTAGACTGAGGTTAAAAGACAGTGCGTTTACTTACAGATGACAGCTGATTGGAAACAGCTGGCCGAGTGATGAGACGCGGGAGGGCCGACGACAGCGCGGATGATTTTTTTTTCTTTTTTTTTTTTTTGTTCCAGTCACACTCCATACCAGTTCGTGGCGGTAATGCACCATTCAGTTGTTTGCCAACCGACAATAAAATTTAAAAAGAAGAAGAAGAAGACAGCGCGGCAGGACTTCCGGGTCGAAGGTCGCCCGGCTACTATTGGAGACCGGGGTCTATTTGCCGTGACATGTTTTCAACCCGCCGTTTATTAGAAACCAGCGTTTAAAAGAGACAGGCTACTAATGGAAGATATATGGTATTTTTCAAGAGGATTTTTAAGAGTGCTAGTAGAGTCATCCTCTAGTGGTCATTTAGAAAACTGCAGTTTGTGACACTTTATTTTACTTTACAGTTTTTTTTCTTTCTGCCTTCACTGTGTGAAGTTGAGTTATCTTTTTCTTTTTTAATTTTTTGCCGCGCCTGTTTCCGTCGTCGGGGGAAGCAGTTGTTAAAGGAATTTAATGCTTAAGTAATCACTACTGGCAGAGGAATTTGGATCAAAGACTGTTAGCAGAGCGTTTGTCAAGGCCCTGGATGACACATCCCATCCTCTCGCAGCACCTATGAATTAATGTCTTCCAGAAAACAGGTTTGGATGCCAGGAAATTTTCTTTTTTGGTATAAACAGCTAAGCAAGCACATGTGATGACAGAAGGATGTGTAGTAGTTTAATCCAGCATCCCCATCCTTACATTACTCGCAGTGTTCTTTTTTTTTTTTTTTTTTTTTTGGTTTCTTTTGGTTTTTTTTTTTTTTTTTTTTTTTTTTTTTTTTTTAGGGTGGGC